>SJYX01015355.1:85529-111118 GCA_006410675.1 Oreotragus oreotragus | reverse complement strand
GAGAAGGTGGGGGCTAAGACGAGCTAAGAACCCCATCGTCTGCTCGTGGGGCTCAAGCAGGTAAAGACGGCGGAGGTCTGTCCTGTTGGGAAGGAAAGCCTCAGGGTGGTCAGCGACACCTGGTCTCGGTGATGGGGGAACAGAACTGCCTGTGGGTTAAGATGAAAACCCTGCATCCCTGGGCCCACCTGAGGAGGGAAGAGTGTGTGGCTGGGGGATCAGAGTTGATGCAGTTAGAGGAACAAGTGGATTTCTGACCCCCACTGACAAGGCAGCCCCTGAAGCCACCAGCGGAGCCTCCCGTGACCCCTCCCCGGTCAACCCCTCCCCAGCCACGAGGCGACGCTCCACCGGCCGCCGTGCTCTGCAATCCGCACCTTTGAAACCAAGGCTGAACCACAGCAGCAAGATCTGAGGGCAGGCGCCAAGCAGCCAGGGGCTGGGTTCTAATCGGCTGCAACAAACGTGTTAGGAACATCTCCCTGGGGAGGAAGCAACCACCCCTTCTGAGACAAACCCGCCTCGGGGCCAAGCTTAAGATGAACGCCATGGAGTGCGACAAGGCGAGCGAATAGAACCGCTGGCTTAAAAGGGGTTAAACTGGCACATGTGATGTTAGGTGTGTTTACCACACTTAAAATTAACGTCACAGAGAACACTGGGGAGGAGAGAGAAGATGTTTGACTTGGGGTTTTGTCCAAGAGTCCTGCGGCCTGTGGTGCCGGACGTTGGTGACACACAAGGTTGGCCCTGAGCTGTCTGGCGCTCAGTCGGCCCAAGTGGGACCAACTGGGTGCTTGGGGCTGAAGGTCGCAGGTTCAGACGATTGTCTCCGGGAGCAGGTGAGGACGGGGAGGGAGGGACTGGGACAGGCGTCCAACACGGGGCCACCAGGAGCCAAGCTCTTCCTTCTTCCTATAAACGCTCGGGGAAGAGTCAGCGGGACCCCAGCTCAGAATTCCCTGGGCCTGAAGATGGACACGGCAAAGAGCGGCCTTGCCTTCAGTCTGACTTCATTTCTTAACGAAACAGGTTCCATCCTCCTCCTCAAAGTCACTCACCCAGAACACAGATGAAACGCAACGGACTGAAGGTCGGAGGCAGAGGGGCTGTCTGAGGAACTCGGTGTGGGCACCGAGCTCTTAGAGGAGGCTTTCTTACTAGAATCCCACAGTGCGCACATGTGTGTGCATGTGTGCGTGTGTGTGTGTGCACATGAGCACATGCATGGGCATAACCCAGAAGATACTTCTAAGGTGTTCCTACTGATCCTACCTTTGGTTCTAAAATTGGGTCTCTAAAAGAGTTCTCTCTTTCCTGCCATGTTTTCTTCAATTTCAGTTTCTCAAAACCATAAAATGTTTAAGGAAAAAAAACCTCCTCATTCCTAACCTGTGATTTTCTCCCTGGAGAACGAGGTGAGGCCCACGAGGCTGGCTATGCTGGAAGAGCCAGCAACAAGAGGCCGGGCGCCTGGACACCTCTGCAGCACAGGGTGCCTGCTTGGAAAGACCTGAGGATCCCAGCAAACTGTCTTTAAAGGACGGTGGGAACAGGTGGACCTGTGCATCAGGTGTTGAAACCGAACGATAAAAGGCCCTCGGGGCCCAGCTTTAACAGATACACAACTCACAATAAGAGTAAAATCCCCGTGCCCCCAGTTCTTTCTGGTTGGCTCCTGTGGTTACCACAGAATTCAGTTTTGACCTCTCCTTCAGTCTGGGGGCTTCCCTGGTGGCTCAGACAGTAAAGAGTCCACCTGCAATGCAGGAGACCCAGGTTTGATCCCTGGGTCGGGAAGATGCCCCTGGAGAATTCCACGGACAGAGGAGCCTGGTGGGCTACAGTCTATGGGGTTGCAGTCAGACATGACTGAGGAAATACGCTTTCACTTTCACTTCAGCCTGGGTGTCTCCTGGCCCTGATTTGAGGGCCTTCGCTTGCTAAGAAGCCACTCACGAGTGTCCACGATCTGTCTGTGGTATGTAAAGGAGACTCAGAGGCAGGTGCTCCCTGCACAGAAGGATATCTGTGGGCCCCTGGCAATCTGGTGACCTGTCTAGTCGGGTCCCTTCCCCCTTCTGGTGGCGGTCCCTCTGCCCGTGTGGGCCTGAAGCCTCAGCTGGGGCCTTGGGCCTGATGGGCGTGGGGGCTGTTTCTTGGAGGCAGACCATCCCTCGGGTCTGTATTTGCAAGAATGGAATTGATAGGTAGATCCCAGAGAGGTGGGGGAAAGGAATGGACTTGTCACCAGCCAGATTCTGGACTGGGCCTTGGGGAACTGACCCAAAGGCCACCTTCTCCAGGGAGCCCTCTAGTCAGCCCCTCATTCTTGGGCTTTTGCCCCCAATGATGCCTCCTCTGGGAGGCTTAGGGCCTGCCTGCAGCCCCCAGCTCATAGTTTATAAGCTCTTGGGCAGGGTGTGGGGGCTGGGCTGGTGAAGAGACCCCACTGAGTTCAGGTCTGACGCCCATGTGACTGAAGGCCCCATGGGAAGCTGAGGAGATTCATGTCTGGGATAAACATGGGCCTCTTCCAAACCCAGGCAGGAAACGCAGGCCCCTTGGGCTGGACCAAGGGTGGAGGCGGAAAGCACAACGGAGCGTCAAGAGTTCCACGCCCTCCTCTGGGGGTGAGCCCGTGGCTGAGGACCCGTGGCTGTCTGGGGTCTGTTCTGTGGCTAACCGGGGGGCCGCTGGGCTCCCCCCCTGCAGGAGCTGCGCAGTGACCTGGGCCTCTGTGAGAGGGCCGAGGCTCCTCGTCCGGCTCGGAGCAATGGTGAGCTTCTGGAGGGGAGATGCCTGCACGTCACTGGCAGTCTCCAGCCAGGAGCAGGACCAATGCCCAGGTCTCAGGGGCACCCCCTGGAGGCACCGGGGACAGACGCAGGGAGGCGGCGAGTCGTGCTGGGTCGTCTCCATGCATGGGGCAGGGCTCTGGACCTCGGAGGCTGGGTTCCTATCTGGCCCCCTGCTACCAGCTGCAGCATCCTGGCCAAGCTGTGAGACCCCTCTGAGCCTCTGTGGTTTTCAGTGTGAGGCAGAGGGTGGCAGAATTCAATGGGCGAGTGTCTGCAAAGTGCTTCTGAGCTGCACGCCTGACACGTGGATTTGGGGAGCAGCATCTACTGGGGCGCCCTGTGGCGGGGGCACACCTGGGGGGCTGGGCGGTGGGGGCCCAGGCCACACTGATGGCTGATAGTGTGAAGGTCATCTCTGCTTTTCATGGGCGAAAGTGAAAGTGTCAGTCGCTCAGTTGTGCCTGACTCTCTGTGACCCCATGGACTGCAGCCCAGACTGCCAGGCTCCTCTGTCCATGGGATTCTCCAGGCAAGAACACTGGAGTGGGCAGCCATGCCCTTCCCTTATCCAGGGGAATCTCCCATTTCCTTTTCCAGGGAATCTTTCTGACCCAGGGATCGAACCTGGGTCTCCTGCATTGGCAGGTGGATTCATTACTGTCTGAGCCACACAATTCCAGGTTTCAACCCCATGGGTCAGAGAAAAAGAACACTGGGTTCATCTCCTAGTGGACAGCATCTCCTGAGTGCTTTCGTGACCAAACTCTGACACGCATAGTGTGGCTTCAGGAGCACAGAAGCCCTGGGGTTTGCTAATTCCAGCTGCAGAGGGCCTGGCAGCTGCTCGCCACCCTGGGAACTTCCTGGACTCAGAAGGCTCAGAAACACACAGTGCTTCTGATCCAGCACTGTGCCCTCAAAACCCACTTTGGGACAAGTGGCCCCCGCAGCTGGGCTGCTGCTATTTGCTCTCCAGGCTGGATGGGGTGCGGGGTGACGTCCTGGCCGGAGCTCCTGTCCAGCTGACTCTGCGGGGGAAAGTCAGATGACTTCCAAATCAGAAGCCTGAACACTGGGCCACCACCTGGGTGGACATCTAACCAGGACACGGGAAGAAGGGCACCCATCCCAATAGAACCCTCCCCTCTTCTTTCATCTAGCAAGGCTGGGTAGGACACCAGGCGGAGGCTGGCATCCTCTGGGTAGACCTGTCCCTCCAGGGAACCTGGAAACCCCATGGGCTGTTTTCTGGTGGCTGAAGACTGGCCTGGAGGTTTGGCATCAAGAGAAAGTGACCAGATCCTCCTGGGGCTTGCCGCCCCAACCCCGGGGCACCCTCTCCTTGCAGCGATCAACAGCCAGCTCCTCAGCTGAGAGGGAAGCACCAGCCGCCCCACAGGCAGGCCCTGCATCGGGAGGTGAGTTATTTCAGTGTCTGCAGAGATCTGGGCGGGCAGGCTGGGCCCCAGGCTTTTACTGTCAGGCAGCATAAAAAACGGGGCCTGCAATGCCTGCCTCTGCAGGCCTGCCGGGGACACACCGATCGGGAGCAGAGAGCTAGGGGCTGACCATCACTCATCTACCTGACAGTGGGCTACCGGCCCCCGCGTTTCGGAGATGAGCAGACATGTCATTGGCACCGAGCAGGGGATGGTGGGGGTGGGGATGGAGGCCAAGAACAAAGAAACTGCGCAAAGTGCAAGGTGGGCAAGGGGCAGAGCCCCAGGGCCACGCTCGGCTGGACCTCCGCACACCCAGGCCCGACTTTGATAGCCTGGTTCTCTTCTGGCTTCAGCTGGAGGCAAAGAAGTGTATGGCTCTTTGATTTGTTTAGCTCTCAGCTGTGCCTCCTTAAACGTGAAAGGAAGGTGTAACAGTGGCACCAGGAAGAGACTTTTCACCCAGAATGCAGCTGAAGTCTGTGTATGTGGGGGTGTACTCGACACAGACACAGCTGTGCACACGCCAGAGCACGCGGGCACACATGGGCACGTCAACACATAACCCTGCTCTTGGGCCCTCAAAGCCAGCATGAGCCCAGGCTTCAGGGGGAGGTTGAGGGCTGTCCTTGGCTTCTGAGAAAGCTCTGTCTGGATCTCCCAGCTACGAGCCTGGGAACGGCAGCAGCAACTGCCTGGACACGCAGCCAACCTTCAGTCGGGCTCAGAAATAGCTCAGAAAGGGCGGTCGTCTCTCCCCGGGGTTGGGGGAGGGAGGGGAGCAGGTGCCGAGTGGAAGGGGGCTCTAAGTGAGGTGGCTTGAGGGTGACCTTGCTGCTGGGGCCCTCGTGAAAGTCCGTCAGAGATGGAGGTGATGGACGCTGGCGGGAGGAGGGGCGGGGGTGCCCTGAGCCACAGGCATGGAGACCAGGCGCGGTTAACCCTTTGCTGAGAATAGTGGAAGCTAAAAACTCCGGACAGAGGGGTTGGCGCCCAAGGGGATTTCTGCCTCTGGTGTTGAGTGGCTGGTGGCCCGGGGGCCTCAATTTCCTGGCACCATGGTGGCTCCCACCTGTCAAGACCCACCAATCCATCAGTCAACAAGGGCGTGCACAGGTGTCCCTGAAATAACAATGAGTGGAGTCTCTGGAGAGGACCCCACAGGAACAGGGAATGACACTGAGGGTACCCAGATGGAGTACAGACCAGAGCTATGGAGGTCCCCCAAATCAGAGACGTCTGGGGTCTCCAGATCCCTGGGTCACCGGCCGGGGTATGAAGCAGCAGGCAGGCGCAAGGCCCTGCTCCTCTGGCTGCACTCAGGGGCCGTGGTGCTCGGGAAACAAGCCTGGCATCTTCATTTCTGGGATCTTACGCACTGCAACCAGGGGCTCACGTGTGAGGGGCTCAGAGAGCTGGGCAGACCATGTGCGTGTCTCACCCCAGGCTCCTTGCACACAGGGTCTCTCCGCACCACACCTGTGCTTGCGTCAGTTACAGGAGGGCAAGCTGTGACTCCCGCCCATCCTGACAGACTCCCAAAAAGGCCGGCAAGAGACACCCCTTGGTCACAGATGACTGGACGGCCCCAAACATTTAAAGAGGAAATTGGTATGTTATGGAGGGAAAAAAAAAAAAAAAATTAGCAGAGACACAGTTCTTTTGCCAGAGTTCAAACCATCACGTCTGGGAGACCCCTCCTCCTGACACCTAAGACTCTGGAGGTGACAGTGGGATGAATTTAGGCTGGGTCGCCCGCTGCCCGCCCCTCCAGCTCTGCGGCCCATGGACCAGCCCGTGAAGAGAGCCATTCCTCCCCTGCTGGGGGCTGAGCCGGCTACCCACAGCCGATGGCACGATGCAGTGGACGGGAACCCCGAGGGGCAGGGTCCCCAGACACGGCGGCAAGGGGCAGCCAGGGGCCTCAGGCAGAGGGATCGCAGCGTTTCCTCAAGTGCCCCCACTGCACCGTATCCCATGGCCAATACCTGCAGGGCTCTGGGCGGCCGAGGGGGTGGACGATGAGCTGGCGCCTCCGGAGCCGCAGTGGCTGGTGCTCCTGCTGCCGCTGGGGCTCCCGCTGGCCGACGGCGAGGGCGAGGACAGCGAGGACGAGCTGTGCTGGTTTATGCACTGGGCCACGGCGAAGCCTGCAAGGCAAGGCGGGAAGCTGTGACCCAGCGGGGCTGCCGGCCGGTGCAGACGGAGGGGTGCAGCCTCCCCGGAGACTGTGTGTGAAGCCGCGGGCTGGTGGGGGAAGCCCCTGCCTCGAAGAGGAGGGCTAACTGACCCGAAGCCAGCTCCTTCACAGCCTGGGTCTGCTCCCTAGAATTAGCGGAACTCGCTGGGCACCGGACGGGCCTGACACACTTCCCTGTCATTTCGTGGGAAAGGGTGCAGACAGCCATAGACCCCAGAGTGTGTGTGTGCTGAGCCATAAATCAGTGCCTGATGCTGGCTTAGCAGCGCGCCAGCTGCACCCTCGGGGACAACGCAGCCTCGGGGCTCAGAGGCGTCCTGGTGACGCTCACAGACGGACGCGGGACACCCTCGCCACCAAACCGCAGGGCCTCTGCTCACGTGGCCGAGTCCTGCCAGAGGCAGGGTGCCCGACCCGAGCTCTGAAACCACCCTGGACGGGAGGGGAGACCCTGAAGATGCCCCCTGCCAGGGACTTGGCTCTGCCCTGGCAGGTCTGGCATAAAGTTTGGTGCCTGAGGGATATAAGTTCTGGTGAAAAGCGGGCAATTACAGTTTGGCTTGGCCCTCTGAGCAACTCTGGGGTTAAGGATGGGGCTGCTGCCTGCCCAGCCCGAGGGAGCGGAAGGGCCCTGGTTTGGAGACTCGCAGACCCTGGCAAGCCCTGCCTGGCTCGGCGCCAGGATGCACACCCAGTGTCTATCCCAGCTGCGAGCGAGAGGGGCGTGGGTCACCGACCTCTCCCCATCCAACTGCTGCAGGGAGAACGACCACCCAGCCTGCTTGGCCCTGGGTGCTGGGCACGTGGTGGGAGCGGGCTATTCTGAAAGAGCCGCCCCGGAGCGCCCGGAAGGGGACCCCTGTCCCCTGTACAGCCTGCTTTTCTAAAGGGATATGGCTCCTGATCTAATCCACGAACCTCCCGGGAAGCTCCCATGGAACAGACTTCTCGTGGACGCTCCTGGGAGCCCAGGCAGGCTGTGCTGGTTCCTGCTGCAGCCCCCCGGGAGCTCTATGCCCCTGCTTCTGCACCAAGTTGGGGTGGTGATGCGGGGAGGGCCTTCTCCCCACTGACAGTGGGGACCCTGACCCTCCTGGCCAGGCACATCAAGCCTCCCCAGCCAGAGTGCACTCCTCCTGGCTCCAAGCCTCACGCTTGCCCACCACCAGCGCCCACTGACACTTCTCCCAGCAGGTTCTCCAGGCCTGACAGGGCCTTGCTCAGAACTCAGGCACGTGTCCCGCAGGGGTCTGAGAACAAGGGCCCTCTGACTGTTTGGTCAGGCAAGGTTGACTGGAAGACGGCCAAGCCCTTTGCGTACATTCTGCCCGTGGCTGCTTGCAAGCTACAGTGGCAAAGCCGAGTCACTGCAAGAGGGGCCGCCAGGGGGGCCCCAAAAGCCTGAAATGCTTTGCTCCCCTTCCCTGGATGGGAACAGCGGGCATGGCCTGGGAGAGGGTGGAGGCACCAGGGAAGCCTGGCCCACTTGCTTGCTAGCCGCGAGGGCCTTGGCCCGTCTCCCCACTTCTCGGAGCCTCCTTGCCTCCCCACCCTGGTGGGCAGGTCCGGGTGGAGCAGGGCGGGTGGGAGTGGGGTGAGGGAGTTTGCAAAGGGACCTGATGCTCTGTTCCCACCTCAGGACTTGAGGGAACCCACACCCGGCTGCCCCCGTGGAGCAGCTCTTTTGTACTGATGTTGTATAAAATTATTTTTGTCTGAGGATCAAAAGCCGGGTCTATTTATACCCCCTGCGATGTGATGGCATGCGGATGTGAAGCCTGGAGGGGGCGTGGCGGGTAAGCTCCCCGCCGGAAGAGGCATGGGGTGATGGGCTGCATGCGGTGCTGGTGGCTAGGGAGGTGGGGGCGGGGGCCTCAATTTAACTACGGCCAACATCAAGGCAAATCCAGACAGGAGTCAGGAAGATTCCCGGGGGTGGGGAGAGGTGTGGGCAGCCACGGCTCCACAGAACCAGCTTAATAGTGGCTGACTTCTTAATCATTTCAAGCGGTAAACCCCCAAGTATACAAGCTGTTTACTTGCCTCAAAAATGAATCACCCCTAACAAATCAAAATGTCAGGATGGCTTTCCCCGAGCGGCTTATTTATCAGACTGGTGAATGGAGGGGGCCCGAGAGTATGGGCACTGAGTTGAGGGGTAAGCCGACCCTGTTACACTCTGGACAATGCCCCAGCCTGGACGGGTTTGGCGGTCACCAAGGCGGTCACCTACCCCTTCTCTTAAGACACGTGTCTTCTCTCTCAAGCTCTTTAAAGCCCTGATTTATTACGGTAAGACATGTGGGGTGGAGTGTGTGGGGGAGCCAAAGAGACGCTGAGACTGCAGTCAGGATAGCAAAGTTCCTTCATGTAGGGAACGGATTAGGGGTCAAGCCATAGATGGAAAAATATGGTGCACCTCCTGTAGGTGCTAAGAGTTAGAGAAAAAAGAAACCCCACCAACTGCCGAAAACACCCGCTCACGGGTCTAGCTGAGTGGAGGCAACTGAAGGCATCTTTCCCTCATCTGCTGCTATAAAAATCCAGCTCCTTTCCTTCCATGGCACAGGGACCCAGAAAGCCTCAGAGATGTTTCTTGTTTGTTTGTTTGCTTTTTAACTCAGTGCCCAGACTCCCTCTGCAATTTCCTGGGGCTCCTCCCCACGTCGAGCTGGCAACACTTTGAGAGCCGGTTCGACCAAGGGTGCAGCAGAGAACTCAGGGAAAGCGCCCGTGGTCGGGGCTCTGGGCCTCCTGCTCTTGCTTCATCCTGTTCTCGATGAACTAGCTTTGCCGGGAGTGCCAACGGGCTCTCTGGGCGCGAGTTAAACACACATGGGCTGCCAAGTACTTGCAAACTCACAGATGCGCCAGAGATCATGGGACCAGGGCACGGGCAAACAGGCCTCTGTGAGAGCTCCTCCAGCAGATAAAATTCTTGGCCCTTCCCGAGACGGTCTCAAGAAAAGCCTGTGAGATGTGAATGGAAAGGCCATATGGATCTTCATACCATCTGGCTGATCCCACCTTTAGAAACTGATGCTGTGAAGGCGCTGTGGGTGGGTGCACAGATATTCAAAGTATTCGTGCATGTGACAGGGAACTGGTGACATCCGAAGCATGCACCAATTAGACAAAAACCAAATAAATCCTCCTACGCCCGGATGATGAAATCCTTGGCGGCTGTCAAACATGCGGGTATAAAAGATGAAGTGTGGAGGGAAACACTCAAGACGTAGTAAATAAAAGGTTTGAAAACACATGTCCCATCTGCTCCCACTGTTTTAAAAATAAACAAATAAAAGGTTAAAAAAAAAAAAAAAAAAATCTGCCCTCCAATATAGGGGACATGGGTTTGATCCCTGGTCTGGGAAGGGAAGAAACCAAGATCATGGCATCTGGTCCCATCACTTTAGGGCAAATAGAAGGGGGAAAAGTGGAAACAGTGACAGATTTTACTTTCTTGGGCTCCAAAATCACTGCAGATGGTGACTGTAGCCATGAAATTAAAAGATGCTTGCTCCCTGGAAGAAAAGCTATAATAAACCTAGACAGCGTATTAAAAAGCAGAGACATCACTTTACAGATGAAGGTCCAGATAGACAAAGCTATGGCTTTTCCAGTAGTCATGCACTGATGTGAAAGTTGGACCATAAAGGCTGAGCACCGAAGAATTGATGCTTTGGAATTGTAGTGCTGGAGAAGGCTCTTGAGAGTCCCTTTGATTGAAAGAAGATCAAACCAGTCATTCCTAAAGGAAATCAACCCTGAATATTCATCGGGAGGACTGATGCTGATGCTGAAGCTCCACTACTTTGGCCACCTGATGCGAAGAGCCAACTTACTGGAAAAGACCCTGATGCTGGGAAAGACTGAGGGCACGAGAAGGGGATGACAGAGGACGAGATGGTTGGATCTCACCTGATCTCATCCATGTTTGGATGGATGGCATCACCAACTCAATGGACATGAGTCTGAGCAAACGCCGGGAGATAGTGAAGGACAGGGAAGCCTGGTGTGCTGCAGTCCAGGGGTCCGAAAAGAGTTGGACACGACTGCGGGACTGAACAACTACTGGGAAGAGGCCACATGCCATGGAGCAACTAAGCCCACGAGCTGCAACTAGAGAACGCCCTTGCAAAGCAATGAAGATGTAGTGCAGCCCAAAATTAAAAAAAAAAAAAAAAAGACTTTGCTCATTAAAAAAAAAAAAAGTTGCTGCCAATTCATCTCAAACTTTTCACACACACACACATCCAGGCTCTGTCTCTCTCCTTGTACGGATAGAAAAGCGTTAGTTGCTCAGCCATATCCGACTGACTCTTCGCAACCCCATGGACTGTAGCCTGCCAGGCTTCTCCATCCATGGGATTTTCTGGGCAAGCACACTGGAATGGGTTGCCGTCTCCTTCTCCAGGGGATCTTCTGACCCAGGGATTGAACCCGGGCCTCCTCCATTGCAGGCACACTCTTTGCCAGCTGAGTCCCCACGGAAGCCCTCTCTTTGTGCCGCGATCAGAGCAACAGACTGGAGTGGAAGTCGTGGGAGCACCGGGCGGTTTACCAGGGTGAGTTTGACTTTAACTTTTTTGTGCTTGTCTGAATTTTCCAGGACTTCTACCACGTTCACCATTTTAAACCAGAAAAAGAGGGGAAGGATGAAGGAAGGCACCTGGGCAGGCGGACGCTGCTGGGTCCCTAACATAGACCTTCGATCTGTTCTGTCCTCTGGAGCGCTCTCCCCCGGAATCACTAAGAACCTGCCCAAAGCTGGGGCCAGACACGATGCTCTGGAGCAGGCAGGACAATGGTGAAATGCATTCTCCGCTTTCTAGGAGCCCCAGGCTTTACAGGGTCAGGCCGGGGTCTTCCTGCTGTCCTCTGGCCCTGTTCTGACAGTTATTCTGGGAAGATGAACTCATGAGTAACTCTGGCGTTTGTCAAGCACACACAAAAAATACCACGAGAAGGTCAGTCTGCTATTTTAAGTGCGCTGATAGAGGGAGGGCTGGTCTGCAGGTCAGGACCCCTCATGATCTTGGATGGCCCCCCCATTCTGTGGGTCTGTATGGTTTTATGAGAAACACAGTACAGTGAGTGAGGCTCTCTGCACTTCAATGGTCAGTTTTCTTTTTCCCTATAAATGTGAATTTGATTTGAATCCCACAGCCTTTTGAGGATGTGCGGAAAGGCACTGCAAAGTGCACCCTGAATATCCGTTGTGCACCACTATTGTTGACAAACCTAGACAGCATATTAAAAAGCAGAGATGTCACTTTGCCGACCAAGGTCCAGACAGTCAAAGCTATGTCCAGCAGTCATGCACGGATGCGACAGCTGGATCATAAAGAAGGCTGAGCATCAAAGAGTTGACGCTTTCAAATTGATGAGGATGAGATGGTTGGACGGCCTCACTGACTCAATCGACGTGAATTTGAGCAAACTCTGGGAGATGGTGAAGGACAGGGAAGGCTGGTGTGCTGCAGTCCCTGGGGCTGCAAAGAGTCGGACATGACTGAGTGACTGAACAACAATGCTGTTGCCTTTGGGTGGAACACCCACTAAGCTTTCCCCATGAGAGCAAGGTTGCCACAGAGGGTAGTGTCCAGCGCTAGCCAACTGCAGCCCAGAAGCTTGCAGGTATGTTTGGCTTTGCTCACATCTCGTTTGTGCTTTGCTTGATTTAGGCACTACCATTCATACATTGGAGAAGGAAATGGCAACCCACTCCAGTATTCTTGCCTGGAGAATCCCACGGATGGAGGAACTTGGTGGGCTACAGTCCACGGGTCGCAAAGAGTCGGACACGACTGAGTGACTTCACTTTCACTATTCATACATTGGGAGATTCTACATACAAGTCTGGGTTTCTGGCTTCTTCAAAAACAACAACCTGGCATCACTGGGCCCTATTCCCACGTGGCAGCAACTGGAAGAAGTGAGCAGTTCCCTTCCCCTCCCTAACTTGCCCGGTGCTCATAGGCATTTCAGTTATGAATCTCTGCTCTTTATCTTTGGATTCTGGGTCAAATCCATGGGACTTGGAAAAGGAGGTTCCAACCCTCAGTGACCTTTTGTCGGCTCGCTCCTCCAGCCCTGCCTCTCACCTTTCCCATCAGTGGGGGCTGGGGAGGGCCTGTGGAGATGGGGCCCCTGCCTCTTGCAGCCCAGGGAGGTCTCAGACTGAGTGACGCGAACCCATTGCTCGGACCTCCCCAGTGGTCCAATGGTCAAGAATCCGCCTGCCAACGCAGGGCACACGGATTCAGTGTGGCCTGGGAAGATCCCGCACGCCACGGGGCAACTGACCCCATGGGCTACAACCTCGGAAGCCTGCGCGCCCTAGAGCCTGTTCTCCGCAACAAGAGAAGCCGGAGCACCCCAACTAGAGAGCAGCCTCGCTCTCTGCAACCAGAGAGAGCCCAGTTACAGCAACGAAGACCCAGTGCAGCCAAAAGAAAAAGAACGACTTTTTCTCAGCTAGGCTGTTCCCTTGGTCTGGAATTCCCTTTGGCCTCTTTTCTGTCTTCACAAATCCCTTCCCTATCTTTTAAGGCTCAGACAGCTCCGGGCCAGCTTGGGCAAGGGTTTCTGCAATCAGTGGGGCTAACTGTTCTTTCCCCTGTGCTCCCAAAGCCTAGCCTGTCCAGCCTTGGGGCTCCATCAGCCCACATAAGGCATATGCCCAAGTAGAGCAAAAGAAACGTGACTGCAAAGTTGCTTTGCCATTATGTGCAACAACTATCATTATTTTAACAGCTAGCACCTTGAATCCTTGGGGATTCAGAGTGCTTTGTACAGTGTTTCTGATGCTGTGAGCTGTCCCCCACTACCGATTCTCCCCTTCATCTGCAATTATAGAATCTGGCAACTAGGCACAGCTCTGTGACTAAGCGGTGGCCAATGAGATAGAAGTGAAAGTGACGTGTTTGGTTTCTAGGAAGGGTTCTTCAAAGGAAAGAGGTATGCTTTCCCCCATTCTGCTTCCTGAAACATGGGTGCAATGGTTGGAACTCCAGCAGCTATCATGGCCCGTAAGGATGAATCACACACTAGGGACAGCAGAGCACTGGGCAGGAGGGATCTTGGGTCCCTGATGCCTTTGTGGAGCCCCTGACTCCCTTCATCCAGGATTCCTCTCCCTTAGAGGTAAATAAACTCTTTGGGGTTTTTGTCTACTGTGCTGCTGCTGCTAAGTCACTTCAGTCGTGCCCGACTCTGTGTGACCCCATAGACGGCAGCCCACCAGGCTCCCCCATCCCTGGGACTCTCCAGGCAAGAATACTGGAGTGGGTTGCCATTTCCTTCTCCAATGCATGAAAGAGAAAAGTGAAAGTGAAGTCGCTCAGTCTGTCCGACTGTTAGCGACCCCATGGACTGCAGCCCACCAGGCTCCTCCGTCCATTGGATTTTCCAGGCAAGAGTACTGGGGTGGGGTGCCATTGCCTTCCCTGTGCAGCTGGACCTAATCTTAACTGCTAGTTGTGAAAAAGCTTCGGTAATGCAAGGGTGTGAGCTGAGCTCTGTAGAGACAAGGGACTGGCTGGCCCCCAAAGCTTCTGGGGTAGGAAGGCTGCCCTGCACTTCCTGGGGGAAATCTGGGGTGGTAGAGTAAGGAAAAAGAGGGGAAGGGGCACTTGAGAGGGGACCTTTCCCACGACCCCGCAAATCTTTAGGCCATGCTCCTTCAGCTCTTTTCTTTTGCGGTGCAAGTGGTCTTTTGGGGGAGTACGTAGGAAAGGAACTGAGTTCCCATCTGGGTTCATGCCAGGCCACACAAAGATGATGCACAAGGGCCAAGACCCGGAAACAGCTGGGACCACGAGAGAGTCAAGGGTGGGGAGGATTGCACGTGTGCGGGCAAGAGAACCAGGGGGTCTGAGCCAAAGTTTCCGAAACCCAGGAGGAGCAAGGAGGCCCCAGCTGACCTCTGCGGTCTGCCCAGAACTTGTGCTGTTCTGCGTACTATGATTCTGTGTAAGAGGTACTGGTTATGTGACTGACGTGCCACTCTATCAGGCTGAAGACTGGAAGATCTGAAAACTCCCTGAGCATGTGGGAGATTCAACAGGTACCTTTCAGACAGCTGAAGGGGAAGGAACCCCACTGGCTTGGACTTCATCTCAGGTACTGTGACCATTGAACAGCAGCAACCTCACCTCAGAGCCCCACCCGTAACAGGCACTCCTGCAGATCACCAGGAAGGATGCAAGGTGGCTGACATCTGAAAAACCAAAGCCACATAAATGCCATGGCTACTGAATACTGAAAGCCATGAACACATAAACTAAATGGTGAGACTCCAACAATAAAGGTGAGTGGAAAGTGAGAAGCTACGTCAGAACAACTTCCAGCGACGGGAGATTGGTGTTACCCCTTGGCTCTCATTTCCTGGGGGGCCAAGACCTCAAGGAACACTGTCCTAGGTGATCAAGCTCTCATGACATCCCAGCTCATATTCGAGATTCCTGTCCCATTACACCCTCCTGGGCAAGGTCCCTGAAGGTAGGTTCCTGGAAGAATCAGCTGCCTGGCTGGAGACAGAGCCTCGTTCTGCAAAGATAATGTCACATCACAGCATTTTGCAAAAGTTTTTTTTAAATCTCGATAGTGAAATTCTAGTTTATATGCGAGATGAAAATAGAACTGCCCTGGCTGCAGGGTACCTGATCAAGGGTAGGCTTCCCTTCTCCTGTCTCTTATAGAACGAACCTCTGTAGAGCCTGCCTATGAAAATCACAGACAGGTCAGGTGGGTGGCTCAATGCCTCGAGTCTACAGGCTGCAAACGCAAGCATCAAGGGCTGGATGGGTAAGAGTGGTGAAAGAGGAGAGGCGAGGGGTGAGAGGCAGACAGTCTCCTCCACTTGCCATCTGCTTTCCCTTGTTTGATTGCAACATGGGCACTGAGAAATCGCTCGCTTCTATCAGGAAAATGAATCTGACTCATGGGGCGTTCAGCCTGTGTCGGGGAGACAGCAGGGAGTGGGGGAGACTGGGGAAAACTGGAAACTACAGCTCTGCAGCGCCTCTGACTGCTGCTGCCTGAGAAAGTGGCCACAGCTTTCTGTTCCTCAGGAGAATCTGCGTATCTGGGTTTTGGTGTAAAACTTCCTGATTTTTAAAACTGCTGACAATTCACTTCACATTTGGGAAAAAAAAAAAAAGGCAGGCAAGTGCGTCTCCTTTGTGCATGGTCTCTGCCAGCTGAGACTGGGGGCGTCAAGGCTGAGCTCCTCACATGTGTGCCTTCGGAGTCTGAATGACACCACCGTGAGTCAATGAAGGCTCACATGGATGTGTCTCAAAGAAGCCCAGTTTCCAAGAGACCTCTTTCAGGATAAAGATCCAAGACTTGGAGGGGAAGAGCTGTCTACCCTGACAAAAACCAAAGCCTTGCTTCTCGACAGTCTCGGCTGGAATGAGGACCGCGGGGGTGGGGGTGGCCCCCACTCCCATCTGTCTTTCTTTAGCAAATTCACCCCGGGGCCCCGGCTCAGGTTGTGAGGATGCAGTGTCCGTATTTTTCTCACTGCTCCTCGATGCTGGGAAACAGTAAAAATAATCAATTGGCCCCGTGACCTCGCGCACAAAGCTGAAGACGGCAAGTGCAGCTGTGGCCTGATTTCCCCCACCCTTGCTGTCTCCTTCCTTGCTGGGCCCCTTCACCTCCCCCAACACAGCCTGCCCCAGCCCTGGGGCCAGAGAGAAGGCGCAGGGCTGAGATGGAGTGTGGGACTCCGCCTTCGGGTGGCTCTGGATGGACTGTATGTGGTCTGCAGGGTCTATCGGCGATACCGGAGTCGGGCTTTGAAGCCCATACCTCCCCCCCTCACCCTCCGCTTTCCCCTGCCAGATAAGAGCAATGTCCAGCAGTGGGGCTGCACCCTGGTGGCTCAGATGGTAAAGAATCCACCTGCAACGCAGGAGACCCAGGTTTCATCCCTGGGTGGGGAAGATCCCCTGGAGGAGGAAATGGCAACCCATTGCAGTATTTTTGCCTGGGAAATCCCATGGACAGAGGAGCCTGGTGGGCTACAGTCTATGGGGTCACAAGGAGTCGGGCATGACTTAGCAATTAAACCCCCAACTAGCAAAGCCAAAGTGCCTACAACTGTTCAAAGAACATGGTGGGGGGTGCAGGGAGAGGACGCGGCTTCAGAGTCAAGTTCAACAGCAGCGCACCCACTGGGCCATGAGTGGCCAGGCGTTCACCTAGGCCTCCTCTAAGGAATTTGCACAAAAATAAAAGGACCCACCAACAGATGCCCTCCGTCTCCCCGTAATGAGTCACACGATTTACTGTTTCAGGGTTGTGTGCACAGAACTTGGTTCCAGGACCAACACACGGCCACTCCTCAATGTTGACCCTGAGCGATTTCTGATCTTTGTGTGCACTTCCTGCCTAGCCCAGGGGGCTGCTCTTGGAAGAGGGTGTTTCTACTGCCTCCCTCGGCCGAGCCTGAATAACCTCACCACAGGTGAGACGCCCTCCATCACTGATTGGCAGGACCTCAAAATGCTTAAAGACTTTTATTTCCGGTTGTTTTTTTTAGGGGATAACATGTCCAACATATAAAAATAGCTGGAAACTTGCAGAATCTTTTAACCTATAGCTGTTTATCCTCAGATAAATCCTCTTGGATTTTAAAGACTATACTTGAAAACCTGCAGGAAAGAAAAAATGGTCTTTTAGTATCTCGTTTTCTTTGTGCTCTCTGGGTCCCAGCTCTGCCCCTCAAACTGCTTTTGTTCTCAGGTGACGCCTCCCTGGGGGGGCTGCCACCCACGGAAGCGACCTGGGGTCTAAGCAGCCCTCTGGCTGCCTGGGGGTGCCATGTGAATGTCAGCCCCTCGCGTGCTGCCCTATACTGCCTTGGACACGAGCCCCTCTTCAGGCCACGGGGGTGGGGGGGCTGCTGGCAGGTGGGGACCACGCTGGACTAGATCTCTAAGAATCTCTTAGAGGAGCATCCCCTGAAGGTGGCCAGGACCTGGGCTTTGTGCCCAAGGGCCAGGGCCCTGCCTTGCCCAGCCCCTGCCCTCTTCCAATGACATTACCGTCTATACAATAGTGAGAAGAGAGCTCCACAGCAGCCTCTCAGCAGAGGCATTAGAAAGCCCACCAGTGGCCATCTCGGCTGCCTCTCAACTGAGGCAGGAAACAGGGCTGAAAGAGCAGCGAGAGGGAGGCCCGTTAGACAGAGATCGGGGGTGCTTCCAGATGCAGGGAGCGGGTCATGGACCCCAGACTCCTGGCCCCAGCAGGAGGCCAGAACCACTGGCCAGGGCTGAGTCAAGTCAGCCACAGCCTGCGTGCAAAGGACAAACAACCTCCTGAGACTCTCAGTGGCCCAAGGTCCATTGATTCTTCCCAGCAAGTCTCCACCCCATCGGCCCTGCTCTGTTCGTTCAGCCCGGAAGTGGGTGCTGCATGCTGACATGTGCTCCTGGCCTCATACGTTCTCCAAGGGGGCCATGTGCAAGGGGGCCAGGGGACCAGTTTTGATCTTCTGCATGTTCGGTCCACACATACTTAACACACTCCCAGAGCACCCGCCCACCTGTGGTCCAGGTTCCCTGTGCGTGTGTGCAGGACTGTGGGGTGGCTCCCCCTCTCCGTAGCGGGGCCACGTCAGGGTCTCTGGCCACGCGCCTTAACAGACTGGGGTTAGGCCAGCCAGACAGGCGATGATGTCGGCTGACACATCACTGGCAGTAAGACTGGGAGAAGCTGTCTGGAACTACATGGGGCAGGTAGGACCAGGTAGTGTGTGAGGAGCCACACACAGCCCAGAGCAAGCTTCAAAAGCCATGGCCGAGGGTGCTGAGTGGACGGGACTATCACCTTCTGACCTGGCAGTGCTTGCTGCTCGACACAAGCCGCCAGGCGGGTGGGGGACACAGCTCTGTCAGCTATGGGGGAGCACGCTTGAGAGCAGACGCTTGACTCTGTGGCCGTAGTTCCCACTCTGGACACAGGATATGGGTGTGAGAAGGGTCCGGGGGTCTGGGCACCCCGCGTGGCCATGTGGCCTTGGGGGAACCACTTAGCCCACAAGCCTATGGCTCTCACGTGAAAAGCAGGTGACATCAGCTCACCTCAGAGGGCCCAAGAGGAATGAACAAGTCACGATGGTCTAAGAGTTCAGTCAGCACGAGCTGTTTGACGACTTAGCTGGCATTTATGGTACAACTGGAATTTGGGCCCAGTGAGGCAAGAACTGGGGATTTTCGTTTTTAGGAGGGTCTTTACACCTGGGGGATGTGTCAGAAGCAACAGCTCAGCTCAGTACAGAAAACAACACAACACAGAGCAGAATCCTTCCTTATGTTCGCTGTCAGAACTAAAGGTTACAGAAGCAGAGCTTTTAAAAAGTAACTGTCAGTATCTAAGTTTAAGGGATGTATATGAAAACAGTATATGAGAAAATGAGCTTCTTGTTACTTCCACCTAGATTCTTGAAATCTCATCTGCTATGTTGGGGCTCAAGACACACCTGATCGGGGACTTCCTTGGTGGTCCAGTGGTTAAGAGTCCACTTTCCAACGAAGGATTGATGCAGGCTGGATCCCTGGTCAGGGAACTAAGATCCCACAAGCCATGGACCAACTAAGCCCAAGCAGCGCAACTGCTGAGCCTGTGTGCTCCGGGGCCCGCCTGCCACAATTAGGGGCTGTGCGCTGCAACGGGAGGTTCCCCCATGATGCAAATAAGGCCCGACGGAGCCAAATAAATGTGGAAGGAAAGAAAGAAAGAAAACGCGAGTAAAAAACAAAAAAAGATGCAAGTGAGTGTGTTCTGTTAGCATTCCTTCGTTGGAGAGTCGAGTGCATTGTGGAACCTTTTGAAATTGCCTCTATTCAACCAACATGACCAATAAAATCAGAAATTTCACATGGTTCAACCTAATATGAATCTGTCCCCTTAAAGACCTCCACTGGGGTGATCCCTGCAGGAAGGGGAGGGAGGGACAGATATGTGTTCAAACACATGGCTTTCCTTGGCCCCCTCTTCTCAGTTCCCATTACATCTGTGTGTGTGTGTGCTCACATGTGTGTGCCCCTCTCTGGCTCAGATTCACCCTTTTGTTTCCAAAAGGCAGCGGCTTCAACAAAATGTTCAGGAATGATGCTGGCACCTAAGGAGAGGTGTGTGTCTTCTCGAAGGAAAACGTATGAAAAGGAGGCTTACAGGGGCTTGGAGGGACTTCTCAGGTGGGCTCCGGTTTCTCCTCTCTGCTTCCTTGCAAATGCTCAGCTAATGCGTTTGACGTTACAATCACCCTGGCTGTCCTGCACTTGTAGTTTTGACTTATTTTTTTTAGTATTATTAATATTTCATCATAAAAGTATTGATTTCCTTTAACTAAGAGACTTTAAAGTTTGCTGCATCCTTAAGCATGATTTTATTATGTCCTGGGGCCAAATGTTTTTTGCCTTCCCCCAAAGGAATGCTTTTCCTTTTATATAATGTGTGTCAAGAAGAAAAAAGGAATTGATTCACAGAATTCTGCCTCATAGGCAACTTTTAGGGAACGCATCTAGCAGGGGCTACTTGGATAGATATTTCCTCAATGTGATGGTGGTGTCTCATGGTTAAGCCAGAAGTAGGAACGAAGCAGAACATTTATATTAAAATACGAGCTAGCTCCATGAGAAGGTAACACAGGAAAATGAAGACAACTCTAGATATGACCCCAAAGCGTAAAAACTCCCTCTGAATGCCGAACGAGTCGGAAAAACCTGGGTCCACACTGCCATCATCTTCCTGCCCTTTAGAAGGTCAGCACAAAACAAGCAGAAATGCTGCCGCTCTGGGGATGCCTAGAGAAGGCTCCGTTTTCCTCCAGCTCTACAGCACTGGCTGCAGAGTTAGGAAAAAAGACGCTGGGTTTTACAGACCCGTCCAGGAAGCAGGCGGAGGGCAGTGGCTGGCAAACGAAACCAGGCGCTCTGCAATGTTTAAATATTGAGCATCCTTTCTCCTTCCTCCACATTTATTATTAACTTGGACCCGCTTCACCGTGCGCATTGACTTCACTTCTTCCAAAGAATCTGAGACACAATGGACACTGAGTGGGGGTGGGGCCGAGATTTGGGTTTCTTTCTCTCAGACCCTTGCTGGAAATCCTTTACGGTCAGTCCTACGTTTTTAGAGCCATGAATTCCTGGAAACGTCTCAGCCTTTCAATGACCCCTGGCGCCCGAACGCCGATGATTAGTGCCCCAAATATTGACAGACCGGCCTCTCTTCCCCTTCCAAACAAGGGAGCAGTGTCGGAGCGAGGCTGCATAAAGATGCCCGTTGCCACCGGGCAGGCGAGGTTGGGGAAACGTCACTCAGACAGGCGCTCTTTTGTTGGGGAGGAACTGCGGTTCCCTCGCCTTCGCCCAGGTAGAAATGAGATGTCTGCGATGCTACGTGAGTGTCAGAAGCGCCCGGTTTAAAAATAAACAAACCCTGTCTATAGCCACCAGAGTTCCTCTGCTTGGTGACGGGACAACCGGCTCGGGGGCCTGGCCGTGGCCCCGCTGACACACAGGCTCATCAGATGTCCACAGCCTGGCCGGCAGCCGGGCCAGCTCGGAGCCTGGGTCTGGCCCCACTCCTTGTGGGGACCCATGCTTTGGATTGGAAATAGAAACCTCCAGTCCTCCCAGAAAGCAACCTGACGGCCCCTTTTCTGGGGAAGGAGTGGGGGTTGGAGGGTTGACCATCCATCACGCCCCAGGGGAAACCAGCTGCCCTCTAGTCCAAAGAAGTTCCCCTGGACCTGCCAGGAGAAATAAACCAGCTACAAGCGGTCCTTTTTCCTGGGCTTTTATCTGTTCAAGGGAAACTGTCCCAGATGACTGGCCTGTAGCTTCCACTTTCTTTTAAAAGACAGGGCCACATTTGAGATCGATGTTTTCCCCTGAAATGCCAGCTAAATTTATCCTTCCCTACATCCTGCGCTCTGGTTTCTGTACTCACTTGGCCCTCGCTATGCTGAGGGAAGCGTCTTGTCTTCGGATGCCCCTTCCTCGCTGGTGGTCCTCAAGCACTCAGCCCCGTCCTGCTGGTCATCACTTCACACAAACTCCCCTGGGGTTCCCTCCAATGTTCCTCTGCTGCCTCACTCCCTGAAGCCCCCATGAATTGAGCTCCAGTCTCCCAAGGTCTTCACCTGGCTCCAGCTCTCAAAATTTACCCCCAGAAACCTTCAGGTTGGCTAGTTTCAAATGGACTCAGGGTGGTTCACAACGCAGCAGAAACAAGCTGTGTGTGTGAATGCTCAGTTTTTAAGTTACGTCCGACGTTCTGTGATCCCACGGACTATAGCCTGCCAAGTTCCTCTGTTCATGGAATTCTCCAGGCCAGAATACTGGAGTGGGTAGCTGTTCCCTTCGCCAGGATCTTCCCAACCCAGGGACTGAACCCAGTTCTCCTGTATAGCAGGCAGATTCTTTGCCATCTGAGTCACCAGGAAAGCCCCAAAATACCAGAGTGGGTAGCCTTTCCCTTCTCCAGGGGATCTATCCGACTCAAGAATCAAACCAGGGTCTCCTGCATTGCTTGCAGATTCTCTACCAGCTGAGCCACCTGAGAAGCCCCTCATCCTCAGAACTGTGAGACAGTACATTTCTGATGTTTGAAGCCACGCAGTTTGTGGTACTTTGTTATAGCAGCTGTAAGAAATGAATACTCAGACCCAGACTATTATGTGAAGCGAAAAGTGAAAGTGAAGTCGCTCAGTCGTGTCCGACTCTTTGCAACCCCATGGACTGTAGCCTACCAGGCTCCTCCACCCGTGGGATTCTCCAGGCAAGAGTACTGGAGTGGGTTGCCGTTTCCATCTCCAGGAGATCTTCCCAACCCAAGGATCGAACCTGGGTCTCCCGCATTGCAGGCAGACGCTTTATGTAGCCCTTGAAAATGAAGTACTAGGAAGAGGTGTTTGGGAGCCTTGGGAGATGCTTCTGGCATGATAGCAATGTTGTTAAAAACAAAACCTTTAGAAAGAGACTCACAGACTTAGAGAATGAGCTATGGCTGCTGGGGTGGAAGGGACAGTTAGGGAGTTTGGAATGGACATGTACACGCTGCGGTATTTAAAATGGATAACCAACAAGGACTTACCGTAGAGCACAGGGAACTCTGCTCCCCTCCTGGAGGGGAGGGAGGTTGACGGGAGAATGCATCCATGTTTATGTATGGCTGATTCCCGTCACTGTTCACAACATTGCTAACCGACCATGCACACGTATGTGCTAAGTAGCTTCGGTTGTGTCTGACTCCGTGTGACCCTATGGACCACAGCCCTCCAGGCTCCTCTGTCCATGGGATTCTCCAGGCAAGACTACTGGAGTGGGTTGTTAGGCCCTCCTCCAGGGGATCTTTCTGACCCAGGGATCAAACCTGCATCCCCTGTGTCTCCTGCACTGTGAGCACATTCTTTACCACGAGCGTCACCTGGAAAGCCCAACTGGCTGTAACAAGAAACAAGTGAACGTTGCTCAGTCATGTCCGACTCCTTGCGGACCCATGGACTACACAATCCCTGGAATTCTCTAGGCCAGAATACCGGAGTGGGTAGCCTTTCCCTTCTCCAGGGGATCTTTCCAACCCAGGGATTGAACCCAGGTCTCCTGCATTGCAGGTGGATTCTTTACCAGCTGAGCCACCAGGGAAGCCCAAGAATACTGGAATGGGTAGCCTATCCCTTCTCCAGTGGATCTTCCCAACCCAGGAATTGAAATGGGTCTCCTGCATTGCAGGCAGATTCTTTACCAACTGAGCTATGAGGGAAGCCCATACTCCAACACAAAATAAAAAGTACAAAAAAAAATCCCCCAAAACAAAACCCGACAAGCCCTTACACAACAAGGAGTCTCTATACACACAGGGTGCTACATTCAATATCTCATAATAACCTCTAATGAAAAAGAATCTGAAGCTGCATGCCTGAATCTAACATAATGTCATAAATCAACTATAGCTAAATTACAAAAAAAGAAAGAAAAAGGAATCCTCTGTTGTATAGGGAATAGCAGGCATGTGGGGGTGGGGAGAAGGGAAAGACCAACAAACAAAGCAAAGCAGAAACCCAGACAACACAGCAGCTCTGATCCTTGGCTGCACGTGCATCCAAGGGTGCCCACTGCAGCAGTGTCTGGGATGGCAAACCAGGAAACAACCAAAATGTCCAGAGAAAGGAATACATGGAGCCACACGGCAGAATATTACACAACCCTGAAAAAGGATGAAAGAAATCTACACACATTAACACAGAAAGAGTTTTGGTTCACTGTGGTGCCTGAAAATCAAACTGCAGAAGGGTATGCAGAACAGTGATTCTGTTTGGGTTAAAAAAAAAAAAAGGGCAGCTCAAATCATGAGACAGCTACAGATCCATAACCCCTTGAGGTTGGGGATGTTCTGGGCTTTATAGACTCTTTAAGGGTTAAAAGGCCATGGGGCACACACATATATACTAGGTCACACCCTCACCTGGGTCTCAGGTAGCTGAGAACAAAATCCATTAAATTTCTGCAGGGAGTAAAACCAAGTCTAGTCACAATAGATGGTGGCTGTAAGTCTTATAAATAGCCTACCGATAGTCCAGGGCAGGTTCTGCCATCAAGTGGGTTATGAAAAGCCTCATGGTGCTCAGCACTGTGTGGACTTCACAACTGCAGAGAGGGCCGAGGCCCTGTGCTGCCCACTGGCCATGGGTGGACATAGAATTGCACAGGGACGGATCTGGAAAGAGATGAGCCAAACTGTGGCTGTCTGGGGAGTGGGGAGCATGGTTGGGGGGGACTTAGGTCCTGTTTGTAACATTTTAATTTCTTTTAAAAATGAAGAGTCAATTCATGTATTTCCTGTGTTGTGTTGTGCTAAGTTGCTTCTTCAGTCGTGTCCGACTCTGTGTGACCCTACGGACCATAGCCCGCCAGGTTCCTCTGTCCATGGGATTCTTTAGACAAGAATGCTGGAGTGGGTTGCCATGCCCTCCTCCAGGGGAATGTATTTCCTAGGTAACTAAAACTTGGGGAAAAAAGAGAAAGAGAAGAAAAACAGAGAAATGTAACAGATGAGAAGTAAATGGAAATACTAGTGCTGCTTTCTTCAGGGGTGGAGGGACTGGGCTGATATCTTCTTCTGTAGCTTAATTCCCTGGCGGTCCAGTGGTTAGGACTCTGTGCTTTCACTGCCCAGGGCACAGGTTCAGTCCCTGCTCAGGAAACTGAGATACCCCAAGCAGTACAGGGTGGGCCGAGGAGGGGTCGGGGGGAAGAATCTTCTTGTAGCTTAACAGTTCCCATTGACAATTTTCTACATTCATGCATTTAAGCCACAAATGCACACAAGAGGCTTGCGGCCACAGGGACACACGAACGGCTCCATCCATCCCTGTCGTCGCCAGCTCATCCCTAGGGCCCTGGTGACCTTGGGGGACCGAGTCCCGCTCTCTCTGACTCACTTCCACCGCCGCCCCCCGTTGGCTCCTGCTCTGCCGCAGCTCCATCCCCGTGAAATATGTGAAACATGGCCCCTTCCTGGGGCGCTGCTCACATGCCTGCCGCTTTGATTCATCATCTCTTACTCTCTCCGTCCTTTATTCTTCTGCCCTCTTTGGCCTTTGATTGCTTTTCGGGAGTTTATCATATTGAACTTTTATCCCTTTCCAGGAAACCCTATTCTTTTTTTTTTTTCCCCNATGGCCCCTTCCTGGGGCGCTGCTCACATGCCTGCCGCTTTGATTCATCATCTCTTACTCTCTCCGTCCTTTATTCTTCTGCCCTCTTTGGCCTTTGATTGCTTTTCGGGAGTTTATCATATTGAACTTTTATCCCTTTCCAGGAAACCCTATTCTTTTTTTTTTTTCCCCCCCTTTCACAATTAATACATAATCGAGACAGCACTGCTTTGGACAGAAGCACATCCTGTCTCCTAAACAGAACTGTCGGGAGCATCTCTTGGGGGCCCCATCTGGGCCTGTGGAGGGCGCATCGCCTGTCACTAGGAGGAGAGCGCTGTGGTCCATCGCCATGCTTGGGGAGAGGGTGCCAATGGGGTTCTAGGTATCTGAGCTGCTCTCCATCTTACGAGACTGCTGCAATTTCACAGCTCTCTTCCATAGAAGGGACGAGAGGATGTAGC
>SJYX01015355.1:0-79863 GCA_006410675.1 Oreotragus oreotragus | reverse complement strand
TGTGTGTGTGTGAGAGTTGCTTAGTCGTTGTCTGACTGTTTGCGATCCCATGGACTGTAGCCCGCCAGGTTGCTCTGTTCATGGGATTCTCCAGGCAAGACTACTGGAGTGGGTTGCCATTCCCTTCTCCAGGGGATCTTTCTAATCCAGGGATCAAAACGGGGCCTCTCTCATTGCAGGCAGTTTCTTTATCATTTGAACCACCAGGGAAGCCCATTAAAGGTATAACCCAGTGATTTTTTAGTCTATTCAGAATTATGCAACCATCACTAGAATCAATTTTAGAACATTTTCATCCCCTGTGTAACTAGTTGTGAATTAACTTGGGAGTTACAAACACATGTATCCCCCAACTATGCTGAAATGAGACCATCACCCAGTCTTTTCAAGAACCTCCCACTCCAGGTTCTCCCTTTCGTTCTGAGAGTACTATAAAACATTTACTCTTCACATCAGGTCTGGACTCAAGAACTATCTCTTCCAACAGAGTTCATCAGGAAAATGTCCTGGGTCCAATTCCTCCTGCTCTTTGCGGAAGAGGGGAGGGGACCCACACTGTTGCGGGGAGCCTGGGCTACACACCTTTGCTGGGAAGCAGAACTGAGACCTTGCACCCCACTTATCTGGCCACAGCGGAAACTGACAACAAAGGGGAACGTGTGTCCAGCCAAGTTGGCAGCAGGTGTCACGAGGACAGTGATGTTCTTATTCCTGGAGGATCTGGGCAGCCTGTGGGCCCAGGCACCCGTGACTCTCCCATGCGTGTGGGTGCCTGAATGGGTGGATTCCTGCCCAGGTCAGATACCATTGTTGCTCACTGTTCCAGCTCTCGGCCGGTCCCTTCAGGGCCCCGATCACGGTCAGCAGTGCTGGACTACCTAGAGCATCCATAGGGCCTGGCAGCTCTGAAGGGAGGGATGTGTTCCGGTCACCTGAGTCCACAGCAAACAGTGTCTAGCGTGTAAAGGGATAGATAATGAAGACTTGTTGGCTCCATCCATCCATCCATCCATCCATCCAATGCTTTCTGAGCACCGCCAATATGGGTACAGCAGTTCCAGGAGCTGGGCATTTATCAGTAAACGAAACAGAGTGTCTGCTCTCTTGGCGCTTACAGTTCAGTGATGGGATAGGATGGGACTGGGGTCTCTTGACGCTTACAGTTCAGAGATGGGATGGGATTGGGGAGGATGGAGTGGGCAGACAATGACGAGACAAACTGATGGGAGGGAGGGAGTTCGAGGAAGAGAGTTAAGCAGGGCGGGGGGCTTCTGGAGGGCTGGGAGCGGGCACAGGACAGGCAGGGAAGAACCTCTGAGACAGTGAGACCTGAGGAATGAGACAGAGGACAGAGCCAGGCGGGCACCTAGGATGAGAGTGTTCTGAGCAGAGGCCAACCCAGTGCAGAGGCTGCAAGGCAGGGGCGCCTGGCACAGTGGAGGCTCAGTGGGGCCCGTGCGGCTGCTGTGGAGTGGCCGGGGGCAGCGGGAAGAGCAGACTGTGTGGGGTCTCCACAGTGGAATCTGGCCCTCGTTCTGAGCGAAATGGGAGCCAGGGGCGGACTTAAGCAGAGGACATGCATGATCTGACTTCACACCTGAAAACGACCTCCCTCGAAAGATGCTGAGACACCGAACTGGCCAAGCAGAGAAGCGGCCAAGGCCAGGAGGCAACAAACAACATCCCAAAGGTCAAAGCCCCAAGGCTGGCCCATGGGCCTGATTTTATAAGCAAAGTGCGGCTTATTGCGGGCATCTGCACGTTTGTACACTGTCCTGCTAAGCTGCAGGCGTGGTCAGGTTCTGACAGAGACCATGCGCCCCTTTAATAAGTCAGTGAATCCCTGGCCTAGGAAATGGGGTGAGAGGGGACTGGATTGGGGCTGCACTTCCCAAGAAGCGCTGGGGGCTGGGCGCTCTGGCCCTGGAGTGGACGAGTGGTTTGGTCTGCAGCTGCTCTGCGTGAGGACGTGTTTTCGGCAGCGTCTTCCTCCAGCCAAGTATGGCTCATGGGATCTCATGGGCAGCCCAGCCTGGGGCCAACCCCCACAAACAGCTGTCCTCCTCCTCCGAGGCTTGGGTGTGGCCATCTAGAGGGCGGCCTTTAGCCCCACTGCTTGAAGCCCATCAGAGCTCCCCTGGGCTGCCAATGAAGCCCAGGATGGTTGACAGCACAGGGGGCCAGGCCTGCGTGGCCTCATCGCCTGCCTCTTGCTGCCCACACGGAGCAGGCTGCTTGAGAGATGCACCAAGGTTTCTACAGCCCGGGTCCTGCCAGACCTGGGTCCTGCATTTCGCCTGGCCCACCTGTCCAGACCTCCCTCAGGAGCCTCCCCGTTCTGGGCAGGCAGGCGCCCAAGTTCTGGGCTCCCACATGGTCACGCATTATGTAGTAATAGCAGGTGAGGTGCTGTCTTCCCCAGGACCCCGTGACTCCTCAAGGGCAGGGCCCATCTAGAACCTTCCACTCCCCAGCCTAGGCAGACCATGGCATAGGGCACTGCTCAAATGGTTTCCTAAAAGTGGGACAAGCTTGAAGACTTGGCCTTTCCTGAAACTGGGTCCAGGGAGCCAAATATATCCTGCTCCCATATCGGAACACTCTGTTCTCTCAAACTGGCCAAGCAGCAGCTGCTCCGATGGAGGAGAGCCCCTGACTGAGCGGCTTGCCCGGCGGTCAATCCATCTCCGGGAGAGGATCGAGGCAGAGGGAGAGGTCCATGGTGAATGGACGTGGGTCATGCCGGGCCCCAGGCAGTGCGAGCCCCATGGTAGATGCTCAGTGTATGTCTGAGGATTAATAAAGGAATGACAATCAGGCCACAGCATCTGACCCCAGTGGTTACTCATAACCCTTTTGTAAAGTCGATTAAGTGAAATTCAGGGAGATCTTTTAATCTCTGACAGTGTCCTTAAGACTGGGTGGATGGTCAAATAAGCCAGGGAGCTTCAACAAGCGCCAGTGACTCTCTCCTCACCCTGCTTTTATTTGTTTTTGGCTATGCCTCATGGCATGTGGGGTTTTAGTTCCCTGACCAGGGATCGAACCCATGTCCCTTGCACTGGAAGTGCGGAAGTTTAATCACCACACAGCCAGGGAAGTCCCTCCTCACTCTGTGTTAACTGGGCTGCACTGGGCAAGGACAGTGGGGCTTTTCAGATGCTCTCGAGGCAATTCTAGAAACACGCAGCCAGGGTGGAGGGCCCCAGGGTAGGCTGGCTCGACCCAGGACCTCAGGTGGAGAAGAGCTTGCTGGGCTGGGACTCTGTGCTTCCAAAAGAGCTGTGCCTCTGCCCTGGGTCCCAAGGGGCAGGGCCTGTGGGCCTCTCCAGCTGAGAGCAGGGACTGCTGGTGGACTGACTTCCTGATCACCTGCTTGGCTGTCCCACCGAAGTTGCGAAGGTAGGGAACCGTGGAAGGACAAGCCCACCAGCCTGGAGGAGTAAAGGAGCTGACCCGAAGGTGTGCTGAGGGGAGGAGGCCCTGGCACCCCGGCCGCAGCGGGAGGATGAGACCACTCTAGCCTGAAGCTGGAGGGATACCCCCCAAAGCTGGACACTGAGCCCAGCTCCTCGGGGACGGCACCGCTAGGCATCATTTGGACAAGAAACAGATTTAGGGATGCGTAGACTCTAAGGTGGGTGAAGTGAGGTTGAGTTATTCAACCAAGTGGTATGCTGAGAACGTGCCACATGCTAGGGACAGGAGACACTTTAAGGCACAGTTCTGGGCTTCCAGCTGTTTGCAGATTTTAGGTCAGCAACTTAAAGGGAATTCTCCTCCAATGGGCTTTTTACTTATGGGATTCTGATCCTTCTGGCAGGCCCCTGACCCATATCAATAATAACAAAGAAGAGAGATCAAGTGTAAAAATGTCATGTGGTAGTCCGGTTGGGAGGGGAGTTTGGGGGAGAATGGATATATGTATATGTATAGCTGAGTCCCTTCACTGTTCACAGTTTTGAAACTGTCACAACATTGTTAGTTGACTATGCTGCTGCTAAGTCACTTCAGTCGTGTCCAACTCTGTGTGACCCCAGAGACGGCAGCCCACCAGGCTCCCCCGTCCCTGGGATTCTCCAGGCAAGAACACTGGAGCAGGTTGCCATTGCCTTCTCCAATGCATGAAGGGGAAAAGTGAAAGTGAAGGTGCTCAGTCGTGTCCGACTCCTAGCGACCCCATGGACTGCAGCCCACCAGGCTCCTCCATCCACGGGATTTTCCAGGCGAGAGGACTGGAGTGGGGGGATACGTCAATACAAAACTGGGGCTTCTCTGGTGGCTCAGACAATAAAGCATCTGCCTGCAATGTGGGAAACCTGGGTTCGATCCCTGGGTTAGGATGATCCCCTGGAGAAGGGCATGGCGACTCTTTCCAGTATTCTTGCCTGGAGAATTCCACGGACAGAGGAGCCCAGTGGCCTACAGCGTATGGGGTTGCAAAGAGTCGGACACGACTGAGTGACTAACACTTTTACTTTCAATACAAAATAAAAAGTTAAAAAAAAAAAAAACAAAAAACAGAGTAAAACTGAGAACACAGAGAGTGAGGCTACGGGCCAGGGTCAGAGTCGGCAGGAGGAGGAGGGATGCTGGTGTTGCCGACTCCCTGTGCGGGTCCAGGTAAGTTCCTCAGCCACCCTGAGCCTCAGAAAACCTCAGACACAAAACGGGCACGTGCCTGCCTCTCTGCAGGGGCTTCTGCAGGTGTGATCACGGGTCCATGAACATGCGAGGAGCTGAGCGTGAAGCACAGAAGGTGGCCCTTGATGGGGAGCTGGGGGAGCCTGCCTCCCTCACTGTGAGGCTCAGAAGCTTCCTGACTTGGGCCCGCACTCCACCGCCCGCATATGCTGTTCCTGCCAGGAACACCTCGCCTCCCCATTCAGTTTGTCCAGTGAAACCTTCCACTTCCAACGCACGCCACCTACTCAGGGAGGGGTTCCCTGATCCCCACTGGAGAAGGCCAGGTTCCCTGTTACCAACCAGCTCTTCACTGGTATGATTCCATGTATGACGCCTCCTCTTGTAAGACTGCAAGCTCCATGTGGCAGGGCCACGGATGTCTGCTTTGCTCATGGCTGTCACCCCAAGCACAGTGCTCGGCACAGAGGAAGCTCAATACATGCTTGCCGAACAAAGGAATGAATGAAAAGATGAACTCTACTGCTCTCACCAGACTCCATCCTTGTGGCTCCGCGAAGGCAAAGAGCTGAAGAAGTCCCCAGACTCTCATCGCTCCAGGGCTTCACTATATTCTGCCAGCCCCAGAACTTTCCAGAAGGTTTCTAAATTTACCCTTGACCAGCGGACCCTTAAATCTCTACTGCAGAGGCTCCTGCATTTGGCTGGTACACCAACATTTTCCACTGCAGGTCAGCACCTTATTATATATTTTTAAAAGAGTTCTGGCTGAAAGCCAGCCAGGGCTACAGAAAGCAGGAGAAAAAGCTGTTGATACCTCACACCTATTGGGCAAATGTCAACTGGCTTGAGGAAACTTAGACAACCACTTAGCGCTGCCAGCCAAGCACAGGCATCTCAGGCCTGATTTATCAACGGGCTCTGACAGGCATGCTCAGAAAACCCTTCTTGGCCCAGAAGTGAGAACGGGAGCTCGGGAGCCATGTGTGAGGGGAGACCCACGTGTGGGCTGAGATCACGGTGTCTCAGCTTCCAACTCTGACTCCCTCAGGGTGAGGCTGAGAATTTCCTCAGACCGCCAAGCCCTGAGCAGGATCCCTGGACCCTGGACCGAGCAGACCGTGGGGGTGAGGTGGCTTTGGAGTGGTCAGCCACCCCAGGTGCCACTGTGTGACCTGGGGCCAACTGCCCAACCTCTCTGAGCCCCATCTGTTAAGTGGGGGTGGCCTTCCTCTGCAGGTTGCTGTGACCTCCAGGTTGCTGCAGGTTGTTGTGGAGACACTTGGCCTGAGGCTGGCAACGTGGGGGAGCCTCAAAAATCCCCCTTCAGTGGTGCCTGAGCCACTGAGACATTTCAGCCTCAGGATGGCTCAGGGGGCAGAGGTCAAAAGCATGCGACTGCTTCTCAGAGGTGCAAGCTGGCTGCTCACCTTGCCTCTCCAGCCTCAGTCTCTCCATCTCCCGCCCCGCGTGGTATGACTGAGATCAGCCGTGGGGAGCGCTCTGCCTGTCCTGAGCTGCTGCGCGACGTATGAGGACAGCTCCATCCTCAGGAGCAGACTGGTCACGACCCAGAAAGCTGCACCCTAAGTGTCACCAACCGTGCTCGCCAAGGGTGCACCCCCACCGGCCCAGGGCCTGGCTCCTGGGTGGGCCCCAATGGCCCCTGCACCACTCTCTCAGATCCACTCCCTACCGAGCAGCCACAGGAGCTTGGAGAGACGTGGACTCAAGTGCAGTGCCCCCCAGAGCCGCAGAACGAAATCCACACGCCCTCCCCAGTCCTGGCCCCGCCGCCTGGGCGACCTTCTCCTCCACCCTCGCCTACAGGTCCTGAAGTGACTGCCCACAGCCATCACCCCACTTCTGCGTGTGCCTCCCCGATGTGGCTGTCTGCTGCAGGAGGTGCTAGACGCCCCCTGTGGGGGCTCTGTCTTTGGCGGCTCTATCAGGGCAGGTTCCCTCTGCCCTGAGCACCAGCCAGAATACTTGCACATGCCCTGTGGAGGGGCCTGGAGGAGCTGGGTCAGTTGCCCTGCAAGGGGAGCTCAGGGCGGGCTGCTTGAGCCCTCTGGTTTTCCCAGTTGCTGAGATACCCGGACAGTGGGAGGCACCCATAGAGCTGGGCTCCGGCCCTAGTGAGGTGGGGGCCGTCATCAGCCCCATTTGACAGAAGAGAAGACTGAGGCTCAGGAACTTTACAGAACTTCCTGATATCACACAGCTGACGCTGACTTAAACCCAAGGGGGCCGGCTCCAGGATGTGTGCCCCTAACTTCCTTGTGGCGGTGGCTCCCTGGCAGGGAATGTGGCCGGTTTGAACAGTATGGTGACACATACTGGTGCTCCAATGCTGGTGGCCTTTAAGTGACTCGAGGCCAGCAGCTTCCTGAGGTACCCAGCCAGCCCGGGGCGCCCCTCTGCTGACCCAGCAGAGCCAGGAGTGGGTACAGGGTGCTTTCTGCCTTTGCCCTCTGCTCAGAGAGCGGACAATGAGCAGGCCGTGGCCTCCCCCAGGCCCAGGCACTCTTACTGGGTGCTTTGGATGTTGCTCTGAGCCAGTGGCCACCTCCCTTGGGCATCAGGCAGGAAACCTGGCACACACACAAAATGCATTTTTCCAGAACACCCAAGACTTTATAAATGTCAGCTGTTTCAGAACATTCTCCACTTTACTAAAAGAGTGTGTGTGTATGTGGACGGGGAGGTGTTTGGGGGAGAATCACTCCATCAGACTGATGCAGACCCGCTCAATTCATGAGGTTGGAGGGTGCGTGGGACTCAGCATCTGGGCCCAAGTGTAGCCGAGGAAGTTAACACGCTCAGAAAGCCACAACAAAGGACAGTTTTACCCCAGAAGTGCCACGGAGGCTTCAAGTCAACTTAGCAGGAAAGGAAAGAACACTGAGCGGGCAATAACCTCCTTCTCAGGAAGCAGGTAGACGCGTTAGAAAGAGCAGGAGTCTGAAACCAGGCTCGTCTTTCTGGGACGAGGCGCGGGTGATGCTGCTTCTGACTTTTGCTCGCTCAGCTGCAAAAGTGGGATTAGTCACACGATGGTTTTCGCATATTTACCTCCTGGTTTTCTGTAAAGCAACTGGCCTGGTGCCTCGCACATAGCTGGCATTCAATAAAAGGGACTTTTATCCTGGGGCCTTAAAAAAGCTTGTGATGCTAGAAGCATATACTGCATACACCACGTATCTGAGTTTTTTATAAACTTGCAAATATATTGGGGGGAGTCACTGTAAAGCACCGGCCGAACTTGTATGTCACACAGCGACATATAAGTATGACATATAAGTATGTCACACGGTTGAAGTGTCTACTCTTGAACCACGTTGTAAGGCTGTGGCTTTCAAGGACCTGAGTTCACAGCAGGCAAAGATGGGGATGGGGGAAAACAATTCATCAGCCCCAAATTGCTGGGCTGGGACCGCTTTGACTTTGGGGCTTTAGGGAGGCAGGCTGCTTCAGTATGAAAGATGTCACAAAACAGCCATTCCCGTTACACTGGGATAATATTGACTTCTGGCCCTTCGGGGATCTGAGATGCTTAAAAAAAAAAAAAGCATTCAATAATACTCTGTGTGTGTTTTCGGAGAAAAGCACATTTATGCAAAATGCCACGGCTGGAGAGCCACAAATAAAGGAAGCTGTATTTTGGTCATGGGATGCTGGCTACAGAGAAAAGTATGACAGAGAGGCGGACGCTCAGCAGGGGTGCCTGGAGAGAAGCCTTCGGGGCTCCGTCGTGCTGTCACGCTCCGTCTGCGACGACTAGCCAAGCCACGGGCGGGCCAGCCCTTGGAGGCCCCTGCCAGCCCCTGGGAAACTTTCCAATCATCACAGCTCCTGAAGGCCTCCTGCACAGAACAACGTCCGTGAGCAAGGACGGTGCTGGGTCAGAAGCGGGGATCGTGGAGTCACCCCTGTTAAATGCACATGCATAACCAGGGCAACGAAGCCTGGGCGCCCTAACTACCGAGCCCACACGCTCCAGAGCCCGTGCTGTGTGACGAGAGAAGCCNAGAGTACAAATTACATAATAAGCATTATTTTGAGAATGACAATTCTTTGGGGGAAATCTAATTAGGCTTGTTTTACACATAAGATCACTAAAGCACAGAAAGCCATGAACCTTTTAACAGATGACCTAGAAATCACACACAGTCACACACAGATCTTTCTGACTCCAGACCTTGTCCATCATGTTTCATACTGCTTATTCCTTATTTAATAAGTAACGAGTATTTATTTAAAACCTGCCACATGTCTTTATTCTTCCAGAAGCAATTCAAGAATCATAAACTCCTCAAAGCAAATTTTGATTTGTGTTTACCTCTCTTAACATTCTTTAACTTTTCAAAGACCTTTGACATTAATTATCCCATTCAAAATAATATTCAGTAACTTGAAACACAAATTTAAGGCTGTTATCAGGGATATCACAGAACTATGACTGTGAGTAAAGAAAGATCAAAGAAACAACTGAACAATCTGGAAAATGGGAAGAGCGTTTGTTTCAGTTATCCATCTTCCAGGTGGTGGGCTTGAGGAAAGAAGGTTCAGAAGCAGAGACTCATGTGAGAGAAAGGCTCTATGTTACCATGGGGCCTAGGCCTCCCCATTCCCCAGGAGAGTCCCCAGAGACTAAATTTACAGCTTGGAAAACTTCCACATCACCCCTTGCAATGCCTCTTTTGTCTGACATAAAGCAAATGTCACTTAGTTCATTTAGACCACCCAAGGCTAACTGGTCTTTCTTGGTTATTCTATGTTATATTGAGGTTGGGTTTTATATTTTTGGAGTTCAAATAATAAGAGTCCTGTTCTTGGCATCAAGTATGAACAATTAACACTGGGAGCAAAGTAAAAATGAAGTGAATAGAAGTGAAAAATACAGTGCCTTCTCTTTTAACTTTTAGAGATAAATGTTAAGGGTTACAAGACACAAAGCCAGTAATTATTTCTGAGTGGAGACAGTCACTGGCTGTATATATCACTGAATATGTTTTGTTATTTTATAATATACAAGCAGTGTATTCACTAAAATATTTTTCCCTTATGACTTATTTTTTAAGGAAAAAAACTTTCCAAAATCATGGATAAGTGTATCTGCAGTTAACTTCCCATGACCTAGCTACAACAGTATTTGAAGGTCACTCAGGAAATTCGTGCCACCTATGTAGAGGTCAATTTGAATTATTATTATGGTTATTCAGCTCTTAATAAGTGTTTGGCATGTCCTGCAAGGTTCTCTCCAGGCTCTAATTAAAACCACACACCCTGCTTCTGTCTGGCAGAACATTTGAAAAGCTCAAAAGTAACCAATTTGCCGTATCACACCAACATCCAGGGTGTGGATTTATTTGCGTTCATTTGAAAAATTACATTTGTAACTTGGACATAAAAGCACTTGATTCTCTGAAAACCAGTTTGGTGTCTTGTTTTTCATGGCACATGCAACCCTTAATTTACAAAACATTCTGAGTAAGAGGGTTTGCTTTTCTGCTAAGTCATTCTCTTTTGACATTACCTGCCTACCAGGCAGTTTCAAATCATGGGAGTATTGTCTGCCCGTAAGATAATTGTTAATATTTATAGAATTATATTAGGAGATGATATTCACCCATGCAAAAACTGCCCCCATGTAAGTATAAATTATTCAGTTTTTCTAAATATCTACTCTGTTCCCAATTATCAGAGCAAACTGACACTTGTTTCAATGTCCCTGTCAGGCCAGCTCTCTGCTTGGAGTTATCTTGAAGCTATTGTGCTGTATTTGCTCGTCCTGTTCTTCAGTGCTCAGAATTAGAGGCAGTAGATCTGGCTTGGGAAAACAGTGTTTGCTGTATGCCAAATGCCCTTTAATTCTCTGGCAGACTTACCCATGGCATGTGATTATTTGCACTGGTGGGTTAGAGCTTTCTTGTTATACCCATGCTCTTGAGCAGGGGCTGATTGTAAGGCAGTTCTTCCCCCATGTCCATGCAGAGGGGTAATCTCCATCTTTTTTGATATATTTTTGTTTCAGCTTGGTGAATAAAATGCGCCTGACATTTAAAAGTTTGTTAAATGTTTGATGAAATTTATTGGACCTCAACTTTAAAAATAAAATAGCCTATATTCATCTGGATTACATACCTTTAATTTTATTGAGAAAATACAGCTTGACATTCTCATTGGCCACATTATCTATAAAGATAAAATATCTATAATCTCTGACCCATTATAACAATGTAGCTGCCCATGACATGTGATCAACATACTATAGTCAAGAATATCTGACTGAAGTCAACAGCTGTATATACTCAACAGCATCCATTGCCATTTGAACTATTTTTAGATCAGTTATGATTAAAAGATAAAATAAATTTCCTTTTTTCATTGCAAACCTTAGCCTTTCAGTATTAACTAGTTATTGCCAACATAAACCATGTCAGATTTGATGTGTCGTTTAGAAACATGTAAATTCTTTAACTACCAGGAGCAAAAACTGATTTATTTTCTATTTTTACTGGCAAACTACCTAAAGTGTAATATACTAATGACTAATTCTACAAATCAACAAAAAAGTTATGAAAAAAATTCATAAAATTTGTCACATCAAGATTCATCCTCCATAAGGTTATGTAATAATTTGCATACTGGTTTTATTGCTTAAAAGACTCTAGAAGAACAGTGGCTTAAACAATGTTAGAAAGGTTCATTTTCCTCCTACACATACAGATCCTAGCTGGGAGAAATTCAAGGGAGGGGAGCACCAATGTTACATAAGATGATTAAGAAACCCTGTTTCTGTCTTGTTGCTTTGCTACCCTCTAAGAGATGCCCTTGGTCAAGATCAAAGGAAGCTGACCTCACCACGTCTGCATTTCAGCTTAGGAAGGGGAAGATAAATAGAGGGCAAACAGCTCTATTTTAAGGATATGATCTGAAAATTGCAGAGGTCACTCCTGCTAGTATCTTATTGGCCAGAATTTAGTCACATGATATCATTTAAATGCAGAGAATGGGAAATATAATCTTCAGCAGAGCAGCAGAGAGACAAATAAAACTCAGGGAGTTCTATTACTAAAAAGAACAGGAGGAATGGACTTGGGGTGAGGGTATGGAATCAGCAGGTTGTCAAGGAAGACTAGCACATTCTTTCATGAATTAGACATCATTTATTAAACAGATACTATCCCCATAAATATTATGAATATTCTAATAACGCTGAAGCACTGTTGTTTTCTGACTAGAACTGTATTTTCAAGAATGGATGTGTCCCTGAAGCTATAGTAGCACAATGCTTGCTCTAAAATAATTGATNTTATTAAACAGATACTATCCCCATAAATATTATGAATATTCTAATAACGCTGAAGCACTGTTGTTTTCTGACTAGAACTGTATTTTCAAGAATGGATGTGTCCCTGAAGCTATAGTAGCACAATGCTTGCTCTAAAATAATTGATATTAAGGTTGAAGATCAAATCTAAAAATGGACCTGGTAGATTTCCTTTTTCACTAGATTTGTCAGAGATGGCCCTCCTCTCCTTAGAAAACCGAGGCAGAGAGAGGGGTAACTAACCCTTATTGAAGAATTTCTCTATGTCAAACCCTGTGCTGCTGCTGCTGCTGTTGCTAAGTCACTTCAGTCATGTCTGACTCTTCGCAATCCTACGGACTGTTTCCTGCATGACTCTTGTCCGTGGGATCCTCCAGACAAGAATTCTGAAGTAGGTTCCCATGCCTTCTTCCAGGGGATCTTCCCCACCGAGGGATCAATCCTGCATCTTTTACATCTCCTGCATTGGCAGGCAGATTCTTTACCACAAGCTCCATCTGGGAGGCCCTATTGAGGAATTTCTCTATGCCAAGCCCTGTACTAAAAACTTACAAACATTATCTCATTTACCTCCTTAAGACAACCCTTTGTGCATACTATTATTATTCCCCAAATGAGAAAACTGAAATTTGGAGGGGTTTAATATTTAAGCCAAGTGTGTTAGTTTTGATAAGAGCTCACTTTCTATTTCCATGAGTAGGGCTGGAAGAGAAAAAGTGGACCTTCACACACAAAAAACTCCCAAACATAGATAAACCAGCAGCCACCTCCTGTTTTCCCAAGATTCAGTGCAGAGGAAAAGAAAGAATCTGTGGCCCAAGGCAAGAGTCAATGGTTAAAATTGCTCATTGAATTCAATACCTTGTTGGAGGCAAACTTACCTGAGAGCCTGTGACTCTCCAGAGAAACTAGATTCTTCCTTATCCAGCTTGGGGTAAGGTTGGAGAGGTAGTCCTAGCACTTCTACCAGCTATTCTCAGAGGTACATCAGTAGTGGCCTGGCCTGGATCTAAGACCTGCTGGCTCAGGCCATCCCAGAGAAGTGTCAGTTGGGACCTCTCTTTGGGTATAGTCCTACTTTTAATAATAGAGCTTGTGATACCAAGACACAGGTAATTCATCAGGCCTTTCAAAGTAAATAGCTAAAGCCAATCATAAATTTAATCTCAAACATAGCATTGGTGATTACATTCAAACTGTGGTATTATAATCAAATTGCATAACTGGTTTTATATTTAAGACCCAAAGCTTCCATTACTTTGAACAATAATCTTATGACCAAGCAAATAAAGTGTCTCTATAAAGTAGCACTAGTTTATGAAACCTCAGACTCTGAAAAAGGATATTCTAAGCACTCTTACCAAAAACCAACCTCAAGCAACCAAAGAGAAAAATGCTGAAGCCTGGACTTTAAACCTGGTTGTACTGACTGGATCACTAAGCAGAGACATTCTCAGCACAGCAAAATCATTCTAATGAAGATCAGGAAAGAAATATTACCTTTAGAGATAATGAGTCAACATTGTTACATGTTGGTAGACTCCAGCTAGCATTTCAATCCTCACTTTATTATTATGGAAAGTAAAAAATCCTTTCATACTGATTAGCAAATGAGTTTGCTTGTAAGTTCATAAGAATCCATTTTTTAAAAAGTTTTGTTCCCAAAGTGGCTAATTAGCAAGGAGTTAAGAGCTCAGACTCTACTGGCAGAGACTTGATTTCAAATTCCATCCTGCCACAGGCTGTCTGAAAAGATCAGTTGCCTTTCTAGAGGCTCAGCTTGCTCATCTGTCAAATGGAACTAATAACAGTACTCATGGGGGCTGTTATGAGGACTAATTAGGCCAGTGCCTGGTAAAGTATAAATACTCTATACCTATTAAATGTTATTATAATTGCTAACAAGTGAAGTGCTGTAAGGTAGGGCACAGATTCTTAAATTTTTTTTTCTCTGAATTCTGCTTTGTCCCCTAATAGCAAACTCTATCAGGTTGTTAGTCCTTGCTAATGCCACCAAAAACTGAAAGAGATAAATGGACTCCTTAGCAGCAGAAAAAAATTGCCCTCTGAAATAACCCTTTGTTGGCGCATCTAGCATTTCTGTGCTGTCCTTTTTCTAAGACAAAAAAATTGCACGTTGGAATTGGACTGGGGACATTATCTCACGATGATTAAGGGAAGTTATTATTAGAACAGTGCATGAAACGAAAGCTACCTGCTTTCACCTAGGGAATTCTTGAAAATAACCCTATTTTTCTCCAACAAATAAGGAGAGGAAAAATTCCAATAATGAATAGCATTACAAATCCTTTTTCGGGGAGTTTGCTTATCTAAACTGGCACATGATACCTGCTTAACATCTCTCAAAAACTGAGGGAGAAAGGTACTAACTCATCCATCAGGCCCCACCTAACAGCCCAAGAGGCACCAGGAAGGACATTTCTCTTTCTCTGCTACCTATTTCTCACCAAACTGAATCAGCATTTCTAGGAACTCAGTTCCCATTGAGAAAAGTAATACCTTCTAAAGATGGGAATGGCAGCACGTATGGAAATTCTAACCTATCAGCTGAAAGATAAGCAAGTGAAGGTTAGAGAGTCATCCCCTGTGATCTACTGAAAGCTTTCCAAGTTAAAAAAAAATTAGTTTTACATATACATGTGTATATACCATAGATTTATATTTACATATAAAACTAAAATTGTATGCTGCTGCTGCTGCTGCTGCTGCTGAGTCGCTTCAGTCGTGTCCGACTCTGTGCGACCCCAGAGACGGTAGCCCACCAGGCTCCCCCGTCCCTGGGATTCTCCAGGCAAGAACACTGGAGTGGGTTGCCATTTCCTCCTCCAATGCATGAAAATGAAAAGTGAAAGGGAAGTCGCTCAGTCGTGTCCGACTGTTAGCGATCCCATGGACTGCAGTCCACCAGGCTCCTCCGTCCATTGTATTTTCCAGGCAAGAGTACTGGGGTGGGGTGCCATTGCCTTCCCCGAAAATTGTATGCACACATAAAAAATAAAGACATAGATGTACACATAAATGTGCAAATACAAATGTATCTACACATACATACAGATATAGACACATATATTACTCCACTTCTTCACTTATACTTGATAAATTTTCTCTCCACCAAAATCTTTGGAAAAGCATTGGATATGAGGCCCTAATGTAAGCCCTGCATTTTTGGAGCTTCAAATCAGAGTTAAGTATCCACTTAATTATGAACAGTCACTGAGTCAGGAAATAAATATATATATATATATTGGAGTGGGAAATGGCAACCCACTCCAGTATTCTTGCCTGGAAAATTCCATGGACAGAGCAGCCTAGAGGGCAGTGGAGCCTGGCAGGCTACAGTCCATGGGGCTGCAAAAAGTCAGACACAACTGAGCACAAACACACAGACTAATTTATATACAGAGACAGAAAGAGACTTGAAAAGCAAGTTAACCCAATTAATAATTTTAAATAAAAATAGGATGATCAAATTCTTTTCAACAAGTGATAAATTTGGATCCTATATTATGGCTAAGTGGAAGAGAAAAATGATGAGGAAAAAGTAAAAATATCCCAAAGACAAACACTTTAACATCCTTTATAAAGCATGTAACAAGTGCCTATACTAGACTAGGCAATGTACTAGGTGTCACGGGCTTGTCTACCTCAACACTACTGACAATCTGAATGAGATAAGTCCTTGTTGTGGGGGTCTGTGCTCTGTATAATAGGATGCTCAGCAGCATCCCCAGCCTCTACTCACTAGATGCCAGGAGCACTTCTTAATTCTGAGAACCAAAAATGTCTCCAGACATTGCCAAATGACCTCAGGAAAGAAATCGCCCTCAGTTGAGACCCACTGTACTGGCTATACAAAATAGCACCCACCTACCAGTTGTAATTTGTATATTCCTTAAGAATCTTCATTCCTCAAAAGCTTGATCCATTATCTGATATGGAGCTTGTAAGACCTCCTCTTCGACTGCTGGGCTACTGCAGCACCTGCACCTCAGAGATCTGATCTTGTGAGAAGAACCATGGGAGAGAAGCCAATTCCCTACCCTGGGCCTCCCATTACTCCCACTGACATCCTAATCTTTTAGAAAGCTTTTTCAAAAGAAAAAAAAAAAAAAACTCAAACATTTATTCCTTAAGTATATTTATGTTGTCCACAAATAATATACAGAGTATCATATCAACATATAAAAATAAAATATTAAAGTGAGAATTTTAAGAAATTTTCTGTAAAAGTAAGCATCTACTACAGAATTTTGCAGTTTCAAGTAATTAGCACCAAGATGCTTCCTTAGTATTCTATTTTACAGAGAGTTGCTTGTAGCTAAGTGATAAAGGAAACAAAAGTGTGTGTGTTTGTATCTATTTTTGTTTCCACGCATGCATCGTGATGTGTCATTTGACAGCTGCTGCTGCTGCTAAGTCACTTCAGTCGTGTCCGACTCTGTGTGACCCCATAGACGGCAGCCCACCAGGCTCCCCCATCCCTGGGATTCTCCAGGCAAGAATACTGGAGTGGGTTGCCATTTCCTTCTCCAATGCATGAAAGAGAAAAGTGAAAGTGAAGTCGCTCAGTCTGTCTGACTGTTAGCGACCCCATGGACTGCAGCCCACCAGGCTCCTCCGTCCATTGGATTTTCCAGGCAAGAGTACTGGGGTGGGGTGCCATTGCCTTCCCCGCATTTGACAGCAGCGTCATATTAATGCAGTTTTTACCAAAGACTTGAAAACCTCCAGAAACATTCATTAGCAGTTATTCTGATGATGCTGACAGGCTTTCAACCTCATATTCTTACCATATTAATCTAAAGATATTCATGAGTACTGCCTGACATTACATTATCCATGGGCCTCTTCACAGAGGAAAGCAACTACAAACTCCAGTGCCTTTCATACTCCCCTGAGATGTAACTGCCCAGGCAGAGCAGGAGCTCTATCTCTGTACTCCAGGAATAGAAAGGAGCAGTGACAGGAGAAAACCAGCATTAGCCAAGTGTGCACTATTTCTTTTATTCCTTATTAAACCTTACAAATCTGCCTACGATGCAGGAGATTCAGGTTCAGTCCCTGGGTTGGGAAGATTCCCTAGAAAAGGACATGGCAACCCACTCTAATATTCTTGCCCAGAGAATCCCATAGACAGAAGAGTCTGGTAGGCTACAGTCCATGGGGTCACAAAGAGTTGGACACAACTGAGTGACTAACACACACGCACACAAACTCTACAAAGTACTTAACATTGCCCAGATCGCTAAATGTTTAGTTGCCCCAGGATTCAGGCCTTGGAATCCCTGACTTTCTAGAAAATTTTATCTACTGCTATGGCTATAAATACCAACTTCTAAATTTATACCTTCAAACCCAGGCTTAGTTAACCTCCCAACTTCTATATCTGTCTTCCCCATGTTACCATTTGACTGTCTCAAATTTAACACATCCCCCACCAATCTCCTTCCTTCTCCTTCCCAGATTACTATTTGACTATTTACATTCACAGTTTTCCAATTGTTCAGATCACAAACATTCAAATCATTCTGGACATTTCTCTTTTTTCACATCTCACATGTAATCTATCAACATATCCTGGCAGTTCTTTCTTTGAAATGTTTCCAGAATCCGATTACTTTTCACTCTTCAACCAGCAAGGACCCTGGATTAAGCCATCTTTATCTGAATTATTACAACAACTGAGACCTCCGTGTTTGCTTGTTCCAGTTTATTCTCCACACAGCAGCCAATGTAATTGTTTAAATTTCAAGTCCTGGCAGGTTTTTCCTCTTCTCATAATTCCCAAAAGTATTACCATGCAGAAAGCCCTGTATGATCTGGTGGCCACCCCATCTCTGACTTCATTTCTCATCATTTGCCCCCTTAATCCCTCAGCTATTATTTCAAGTTTTGAAGTTACTTTTCCTCTCTGTGAAGTACACTCCCTTTAACACTCCTGTGTGTCTCTCCCTCATTTCCTTTATGTCTCTGCTCAAATGACACCTTGTCAGAGATTCTCCATCACCACACTATCTAAAATAGAACACCCTTCCTAGGCACCCTCTGCCTCCTATATTCTTCTGTTTATAACCCTTAGCTTCTTTTTTCAAGGAAATATTTTTCTTTATAAATAAATGTATATATGTATATATATGCATTTATTATGTATATATATGTGTATATGTATATTTATAAGTAAATATATGAGGTGTATGTGTGTGTGTAAAGTTCAGGGCTAGATTTGATCTGGGGCCATACATATATACATTTTAATGAGTTGGCAAATTTAGCCATGGCCAACTTTTTGTATAGCCATGAGCTAGAGATGGTTTTTACACTATTAAAATATTATAAAAGTTAAAAAAAAAAAGATGAATAAGCAACATAAACCATATGTGGCCTGCAAAACCTAAAGTATTTACTATCTGGTCTTTATAGGAAAAGGTTGCCAGCTCCTGTATTCATATACTATCCACTAGAATGCAGTCCTTGAGGGCAGGAACTGCTGTGTTCACCATTACATCTCAGCATGCAAGATGGTGCCTGGTACAAAGAATGCTAAACAAACATTTTTAAATGAATGAAAGCAATGAGCCTTAGTGAGGTCTGGTGACTTGTCCAGGGTCACCCAGGAACTTGATAGAAGAACCAGGATTCAAGCCCAGGTCCACTTGATTCCACAGCTGGAGCCTGAGAGCTTTATGCAGCATGGCTTGAGCCTTCTTCTTTTCTACCCAAAGTCTCCCCATGAGGTTATCTCTAACATGCTATCAGGTAAAGGAACCTGCAGAACAAGACAATGGAAGAGAGACATGATGTATTGCAGAAAACCTTTGATAATTACACCAAAATAATAATTACACCAAAATAACATTTACATCTGATATCAACTATCAGTTCAGTTCAGTCGCTCAGTCGTGTCCGACTCTTTGCGACCCCATGAATCGCAGCACACCAGGCCTCCCTGTCCATCACCAACTTCCGGGGTTCACTCAGACTCATGTCCATCGAGTCCATGATGCCATCCAGCCATCTCATCCTCGGTCGTCCCCTTCTCCTCCTGCCCCCAGTCCCTCCCAGCATCAGAGTCTTTTCCAATGAGTCAACTCTTCGCATGAGGTGGCCAAAGTACTGGAGTTTCAGCTTTAGCATCATTCCTTCCAAAGAAATCCCAGGGTTGATCTCCTTCAGAATGGACTGGTTGGATCTCCTTGCAGTCCAAGGGACTCTCAAGAGTCTTCTCCAACACCACAGTTCAAAAGCATCGATTCTTCGGCGCTCAGCTTTCTTCACAGTCCAACTTTCACATCCATACATGACCACAGGAAAAACCATAGCCTTGACTAAATGGACCTTAGTCGGCAAAGTAATGTCTCTGCTTTTGAATATACTATCCAGGTTGGTCATAACTTTTCTTCCAAGGAGTAAGCGTCTTCTAATTTCATGGCTGCAGTCACCATCTGCAGTGATTTTGGAGCCCAAAAAAATAAAGTCTGACACTGTTTCCATTGTTTCCCCATCTATTTCCCATGAAGTGATGGGACCGGATGCCATGATCTTCGTTTTCTGAATGTTGAGCTTTAAGCCAACTTTTTCACTCTCCTCCTTCACTTTCATCAAGAGGCTTTTTAGCTCCTCTTCACTTTCTGCCATAGTGGTGCGCTATTCACTTGACCCAAAAAACCCCACAAAATCATGCAAATCAAGAGGTTCAAATCTTTGTGTACACTTTAAGAACACTCGTGAAACTGCCCAGGCCATAAAGGGTATGCATATCCGAAAAGCCACCAAGTATCCGAAGGATGTCACGTTAAAGAAGCAATGTGTGCCATTCCGTCGTTACAACGGTGGAGTTGGTAAGTGTGCACAGGCCAAACAGTGGGGCTGGACTCAGGGTCGGTGGCCCAGAAAGAGTGCTGAATGTTTACTACACATGCTCAAAAATGCAGAGAGAAATGCTGAACTTAAGGGCTTAGATGTAGATTCTCTGGTCATTGAGCACATTCAAGTGAACAAAGCCCCCAAGATGCGGCACAGGACTTAGAGAGCTCATGATTGGATCAACCCCTACATGAGCTCTCCCTGCCACATTGAGATGATCCTTACTGAAAAAGAACAGATTGTTCCTAAACCAGAAGAGGAAGTTGCACAGAAGAAAAAGATATCCCAGAAGAAACTGAAGAAACAAAAACTTATGGCCCGGAAATAAATGCCGCAAAAAATAAATGCAAATAAAAGTAAAAAAACAAAAACAAAAACTGTAGTTGTAGTCAAGATACCACTGGGCTCTATGGTCTTTAAGTCTGGAGAGTGATAGTTTACTGATAACCCACTAAAAACATTTTACTCAGTGCTATCTGATACATCAACAGAAATGGTAAGCTTTGTTAATCTCTTTTTTTACCTATAATTTTCAGTTTATTCAGTTGGCATTTGATAGTGTACGATAATATCTACGAAACCACTTTATAAATTCAACATCCCCCTACCCAAGCAAGGCCTCCTTATTGTTATCAAAAACAGTTTTAATTCACTTCTGTGTGGCAAATCATCTTGGATCTTTCAGTGCAAATGTCCCATGACCAAAGGAGAGGAGGAAGGCAGTATGATTTTTGAGCCCTGGGGAAGCCAGTGAAGCAGAAACCTATCTTTTTGGATATACATTTCCATAAAGCCAACCTCAAATACGATTGTTAAGTAAGCTTATGCCTTACCAAGAGTCCCTAAAGGCAACATACTCTGCTAAAAGGGATGTAAATCACTTTGCCTACTAATTAGTTTATTTGTGATAAATAATCAGTTGTATGTAAAGGGGCTTAAGATGTTGGTACCTTGTTAGCATCTAACCTCTTCAATTTTACACTCATTTATTTAACACCCAAGAGGTCACTGTCAGAATGCTAGGCACTGCTAGGAAAGTAATTATAAAAAAGATACATTCCTCAAAGTTAAATAAGCTATGTTCTAACACAGTTTACCCTTGAACAACATGGGGTTGAACTGTGTGGATACACTTATATATGATTTTTTTTCAGTAAATATGTACAATAGTACTACATGATCCATGGTTAGTTGAACCTGAGGATGCACAATTGCCACATGGAGGGCTGACTATAAAGTCATATGTGAATTTTTGACTGCAAGAAGGATCAACACCCCAAACCTTGGATTTGTTCAAGGGTTACATCCAAAATCAATAACACAAATAACTGTATTCAGACAGAGATGTCCTGAAGACTATTAGGGATTCAAAGGATAAGGAGATAGATTATGCAGTTGAGGACTTAAAAAACAACTTAATTGGGTGTGTTTATACGACACAGACCCTGGAGGTTCGGAAAGATCTTGACAGGTGATGATGAAAGAGAAAAATATTACAAACAGAACAAACACGAGCAAGATAGAGGTTTGAGGTGTGGGATACTGTTAGGGAAAAAGCAAGTAGACCATTTTAATTACATCACAGATACCCACTGGGAAAAACAATAAAATGATGACATTGTCAAGAAAACAGCAGTAACCACATGACAGTAACCATGAGCCCAATAGCTAACATCTATTGAGCTGGGCATTGTTCTTTCTACTTAATAATCATAGACTAGGTGAGGAAATAAGCCCATTTATACAGATTATATATTACATCCACATAAAACACATTTATGTAGATATAATTGTCCCTTGTTTGACTTTAATGGTCTCTCAGTGGTAAAGAATCCTGATACATGCAGGAGACACTGGAGAGGCAAGGTTGATCCCTGAGTCAGGAAGATCCATGGAGAAGGAAATGGCAACCCACTCCAGTGTTCTTGCCTGGGAAATCCCATGGACAGAGCAGTCTCTGGCAGGCTACAGTCCATGGGGTCACAAAGAGTTGGAAATGACTGAACACACACACACGATTGTTCCTTGTTATCCATGGAGGGATTATTTCAAGGACCCCCAAGGACACCAAAATCCATGGATGCTCAAGTCCCTTATATAAAATGGTGTAGTATTTGCATGAAACCTATGCACATCCTTTCCTATAATATAAGTCATCCTTATATTACTTATAATACTCAATACAATGTAAACACTATGTGTATAGCTCCTGGGACATCACAAATTCAAATCTGGCTTTTTGGAAACTTCTATAATTAGGAAAAATATATATATATGTATGTCTATGTATTTATCATATATGGTTGGTTGCATCCCTGAATGCAGAACTCACAGATAGGAAAGGCCAACTGCGCCTTTGTTATTGGTGTCAGTTTTTTACTATGAATTCATTAGACCTTGTTGGTTCATAAACTGAACCCTCTCATTAAGGGTGATGAGAGACTGAGGAAAGAGGCAGGCCACTCCAGGTTGGTAGGTGGCAGGTCTTAGCAGACAAGAAACTTAATTACAAGGCTTGTCTTGGATATCACAAAGGATCTTAGGGTTTCTGTGGATTTTGGGGTCTCTATCAGAGGGTGCAAAAGTAGCTCTGAGATTTTTAACTTAATAGGGAATCTGAATTCATAGAGCAGGTTAACTGTATCGTTTCACATTCTTAAAATTCTGAGTTATCTGTGTAGGAGATACAAACATTAGAGGAGAAGGGAAAATGGTCACCGATAATTGAAACGGAGTCTGAGAACTGGGAAGGATCTTGAAGGATAATGGTTCGACTGAAAGAGTTTAAGCATGGGGAGAAACCTGGGAAACACAGCAGATAAACCATGGAAGGACCTGAGGATGCACATTGGTTTAAATCTATTATTTTATTTATGTATTTATTTTTATTTACCATAACTGGATAAACTAAAAACCATTATACTGATCTTACAGACAGAGAAACTAAAACTCGTAACTTGTAACTTTCCAAAGGTCCCTCAACAAAAGGAAGTTGGAGCTTGCTTACAAGGCAAGCAGGTGGAAATGGCAGGGAGGTCAATTTCACTTAAGCAGAGGGAGGGACAAGTAATCATAGGAAGTAGGAAATGGGCCTCTACTGTATGTAGTGAGCTCTACACCTTTGGTGGCAAGCAAGTTCAGCTCAGATTCCTATTAGGCAATGATTCAGAGGAGACTCTGTCACACTGTTGATAGTCACACTATTAGACCATACAGTTCCTTACAACCCTGAGAATTCTGTCATCTGGCCTTTCTGTGTCAAGAGTAAAGTTAGGTCTTCTCCTAACATTCAGATAAAGGAGTTCTCTCAGAACTTCCCTTAGGGGCCTGAAAGTCTAAGAATTGACAAAAGAACATTTTCCACATATTTCTCCTTTATCCTCACTACCATAATGTTCTTTCTTTTTCGTTTCATTCTTATTTTCCCTTGTCCAAATTGCCTTCTTCCATATCTGCTTCCTTTCCCCACATAGCCGCCCTCCCTACACACTGCTTATGCTCTATAGGAGACCCATCCTACGATGATTTTATTTTTCTCTTTTCAATACCCTTTTTAGATTCTTTCAGTCAATACATAGTGCCAAGGATGCAGGAAACAGCCTACAATGGGAGAAATAATGTCGTCGAATACTGTTAGAACAGTGCTCAGAACTCTTTTATTCATAGAACTCAAAGCCAAGTTCTGCTATTTTTCTCCCAGCCAGTGTTCCAGAAGCCAGTCTTGCAATCTTAGAGCAGGAATAGTGATCAAGGCCTGCTGTGATATTACAGTTTAAAAAAGACAAAGGGGCAACTGGGACCAAGAATGAAGCGCAGTAACACAAAACTTTCCTTCAGACCTTTTCTACAGAAACAAGAGCTCAGGATGATCCTTATTCCATCCACCCTTTCACTCATTTCTTCACCAAGTGTCAACCGACCATCTATCAATTATCTAACAGATTCTACACCAAAAGAATCAAGTAAGACTTGGAAGAACAAAGCTGACTCAGAGGGGTTGCAGGAGGGAAATAGCCTCTAACAATAAATTCAAACATAAATGTCATAGAAAAAATCATGGTAGAAAAGCTGACATTTGCGGCCACTGTCTGTTAGCCATAATAGACATAGTAACATGATAGATGTCATAACTTGGATTCATTCAGTCCTTCCAATTCTGCAAGGAAGATGTTCTGAATCCCTGTTTATAGGCAAATTATATGAGATACAAAGAGAATGAAAGATAAAAGAAGACAAAACACCCATAAGGTCACATGGCCTGGAAATGGAGGGGCCTGGATTGGAATCTGTCTCTAAAGTCTATGCTCTTGGCATGGGAGGTGCGGTGAAGTGGAAGAAGATGATGTCTATGCTTCAGGGAAATTTATTTTGTTTTCATCATTTTTGAGAGATAAATTCCAGCAATAATTACCCCTGTTTGATGCCTTACGGAAGCAGAAATGCAAAATGAGAAATAAGTGCAGGATGGAGGGGCAAAGAAAAAGAGAAGAGGAGCCATTCCTGATTCCCTTTTCCCACGGCCCCTCCATCATATGCAGGGATGCAGGTATTAACAACGCCATACTCATGACCTCTCTGCTTGTTATGTCTTGTTTCTCTTGCTTGACTATTTTTCCTAAACGTATAGGGAGGCAAATTCCAACTGAAGCTCTCATTTTTCAACAAACCCTTATTTAGACTGTTTCTGGTTGTTTTGGTTCAGAATGGCACTTTTCTGAACCACAATTCTAATAGGTCCTACTAAATCCTACCATTGGAATAATCTTGAACTTATATACAAACACAGTTTGTCTTAACAACCCAACCTGAAGACCCTTGAAATTAGAGACCTTAGTTTTTATGTCTTGATTTCCTGTGTTCTAGCACTCCTGGGTGCAGAGATTTAAAAAACAAACAAACAAAAAAACCTTCCCTGAAAGATACAATTGAGACCAGTGTGGAAAAAATTGATAGAACATGAGAGGAAGCCATGTGGCAGCTCAATATACTTGGCCAAGATGTAGCATTCTTTTCTTTTTTTTTTTAATTGAGGTGTATTTGATTTACAATGCTGTGTTAATTACTGCTATACAGCAAAGAGATTCAGTTATACGCATATAACTTTTTAAATATTCTTTTCCATTATGGTTTATTATAGGATATTTAGCATAGCTTTCTGTGGGAGTAGGACAGTACTCTCGCAGTGGGACCTTGCCTATCCATTCTACATGTATAATCCTCCAAGACGTAGCATTCCTAGGGGATAATTTCAGGTGTGGTCAGTGAAATCCATCTTCAGGAGGCACTGGATAGGACTGGTGGAGTCTCCAATATAGTGGCTTGATAATGGCAGGAATGGGAAACAATCCAAGTCTCACTGGTGTCAACACTGAGCCCTGTCAGATCCAGCCTATTAAGCTGTAGTGGGGACTGAAGCCCCAGCCAAGGGAGGGACTGCAGAGAGAAATGTGGAGAGGCCACTTCCTAGCTGATCAGCATTTCTTCCCAGGGATTTCAGTTTTGTTTCTCGATAATTCAAAGACTCAGAACTTGGAGGAGTTTGTTTGGAAGTGGGGAATAAAATACCAATGGCCTGGTCAACAGAAAATGTGGAATTGGAGAACAGGTCTCTTGTACCAAAAGAATATTTTGTTCCATTTTGGGGTGCTAACCCAATGAAACAGCTACTGATTTGAGACATTTTCAGCTGAATTTGCATTATTAATATTCTCTCCATAACTTAAGTTTTAGATAATCAGCAAAACAATAAAGCAAGCCCTGATTTGTGGCCTCTGCCAGTCTCTGTGGTCAGCATACTCTCTCACCTTGTCCTCTTTCAAGCTACCAACATGGCATCCTGAAGGTGGAGTCAGTAAGACGGAACGCCTTACATAACCCATAGGGTCTACTGAGGTCATGCAGTAATTAGGAAACAAAGTTTTTGAGTACTTACTGCTTTTGTTTTTAGTTCAATTTATTTTAAGTTTGTATAATTAAAATTTTAATAAAGGCTGTGTTTAACAACCAGCTTAAAAAGCTCCTCAAAATTTAACAATCAGCTTGCAGAAGCAAGTGCAGGCCAATTCCAGAACAGCAACTATTCCCTCTTGCACTAGTAACTTTCTCATTATATGGAGAATTCTCATTATATACTTAGTAAAATCTAATATTCCAGCATTTTTCACGTTATTGTCTGTTTCCCAAGCATCTATAGAACAGATTCCCACAAGTGATGCGACCTTGATGTGTTTTACTGGATTGTATCCCCAGCACCTGAAACATCCAGTTGCTATAGTACAGTGCTCAATAGTTATCTACCAGAAGCTAAATAAATAGAGAATATATAGTAGTTGCTAATTAATGTGAAAAAGACAAATCATGTATGGATGTGAGAGTTGGACTGTGAAGAAAGCTGAGCCCCGAAGAATTGATGCTTTTGAACTGTGGTGTTGGAGAAGACTCTTGAGAGTCCCTTGGACTGCAAGGAGATCCAACCAGTCCATTCTGAAGGAGATCAGCCCTGGGATTTCTTTGGAGGGAATGATGTTGAAGCTGAAACTCCAGTACTTTGGCCACCTCATGCGAAGAGTTGAGTCATTGGAAAAGACTCTGATGCTGTGGGGTATTGGGGGCAGGAGGAGAAGGGGACGACAGAGGATGAGATGGCTGGATGGCATCACGGACTCGATCGACGTGAGTCTGAGTGAACTCCGGGAGATGGTGATGGACAGGGAGGCCTGGTGTGCTGCAATTCATGGGGTCGCAAAGAGTTGGACACGACTGAGCAACTGAACTGAACTGAACTGAAAGGGACAGTCATGTTTAACTCTTTGCAGCCCCATGGGCTATACAGTCCATAGTATTCTCCAGGCCAGAATACTGGAGTGGGTAGCTGTTTTCTTCTCCAGGGATCTTCCCAACCCAGGGATCGAACCCAGGTCTCCCGCATTGAAGGCTGATTCTTTACCAGCTGAGCCACCAGGGAAGTCCATAGAGGAGTAGTCAATGAAAATACCGTTTATTTCATATTTCAAGGAGATGAAATATTAGATAAATATTTAGCATTTAAAATACATTTAGCTGTATTTTCGGATAGCAAAAGTGCCAAAATGTCACTCTAAGCATTCTTTTTCAAAACTTCTAAAATGTGTTACACATTTTCCTACCATCCTAAAAAAAAAAAGCCCACAGCATTTTTGTGCTGATTTGGAGCTTAAATAATGATAATTTGTTATAGGACTGTGCATAACAAAATGATACTCACCGGTATTCCTGACTCATGCTTCCCTTAAACTTATACTAAGTGGCTTCAGCCTGCTGTCCTTTGAACTCACCTTTTTTTGCTGTTTATGTCATTTCCCTTGATGCCTGTGAGTTTATTTCTGGTGGTCTTGCCTTTTGGTGTATTCTTCTTGCCTCTCTCTGCTCATCTATTAAAGTCTGGAAATCCAGATCACTTGGTGTGTTAGAAGTGTTCTGAACATAACAGTGAACAAGTTCTAAATGAAATAGTGAAGGGCTCTCCTGTGAGTAAGGAAAGAATTAATTGCCTTGATGATGAATATTTTCCTTCCTGAGCCTTTGTCAGTCCCAGGAGAATGTGATCAAATCAACCTTAGATTAGTTTGCTTTTACTGTATTTTGTAAATAAAATTTATCTTGTCATTCACCCTTTAAAAATATCTAGGTCAAATTATTATGCTTCTGAGTTTTACATGGAGCACTAAATTATAAATACAGAACACTCTTGATTTGGTGAGGCAGATATTCTTATTCCATGTTTTCAAGTAATGAAATAATGACTCAAAGGTTAACCAGCTTGCTGAGAGCAGGCGGAGGGCTGGATCTAGAGCATAGGTGTTCAAACTTGGCTGTATATTAAAACACCAAGGATGGGATCTCATCTCAGATTTTTTATATCAGCATCTCTAGACATAGAGGCCTACCCTCAGCATTGTTTAAAAATAGCCCAGGTTCCATGTTCAATAGCATCAAAATGTAACAAATACCAAAGAATAAATCTAACAACAGATTGCAAGACTATTTATTACTGAAAACTATTAAAAAACTATTAAACACTATATAAGAAAACTGAAGTAAATATACGTTGTACGTGAGTAGAAAAAAAGACAACATTCTAAAGTTGTCGATTTCCCCCAAATGATCAACATTTTAATGCAGTCTCAATCTGAATTGCTACAGGTTGTATGTGTGTGTGTGAATAGAAATAGGAAAATTGATGCTAAAATTATAATGAAATGCAAAGAGCCAAGGGTAACTAAGACTATCTTGAAGAAAAATAAATATGTACGCTCAGGCTCATAATAAATCTTGTTTTCTATCAAAATTAAGCTAGTGTGGTATTGGCACATGGACAGAGAAATAGAAAGAACAAAACAGAGTCCAGAAAGAGACGTACACATGTATGTGTGCTGAGTACATGCTAAGTTGCTTCAGTCATGTCAGACTCTTTGCAATCCTCTATAGACTGTCGCCTGCCAGGCTCCTCTGTCCATGGGATTCTCCAGGCGAGAGTACTAGAGTGGGTTGCCATGCCCTCCTCCAGGGTATCTTCCCAGCCCAGAGATCAAACCCAGGGTCTCTTGTGTCTCCAGCATTGGCAAGCAGGGTTGTTTTGTTTTGTTTTGTTTTTACTGTTAGTGCCATCTGGGGAGCCTTGTGGTAAAAAAAGAATGGTAAAAAATCTGTCTGCAATGCAGGAAACATGGGTTCAATCCCTGGGTCAAAAAGATCTGGAGAAGGGAATGGCTACCCACTCCAGTGTTCTTGTCTGGAAAATTCCATGGACAGAGAGCCTGGTAGACTATAGCCCACGGGGCTGCAAAAAGTTGAACACGACTGAACAACTAGCACACATATGGTCATTTGATTTATAACAAAGGGAGACTAGTGAGTTAGGAAAGTTAAAGGAAACTGGATCAACTGGATATCCTAATGGAAGAAAAACTATATATATCGTGGCCCCTACTTCACACTATATACCAATGCTGATTCCAAACGGATTTCATGACTAAATGAAGAAAGTACAATAATAAAAGTTTTAGAATAAAAATTGAAACAAGTATTTATGACCATACAGTAGATAAAAATTTGTAAACTGACACTATAAAATGGCAGTAATCATAAAGAAAAATATAATAAATCAGACTATTAAAATTAAGAACTCTGTTCATCAAAACAGAGCAATAAGAAAGTTTAAAATTAAGCCCTAGAGTGGAAGGACATATTTATAATACATAAACCTATCAGTGACTCATACCCAGAATGTATTAAGAACTCCCACAAATCAGAAGGAGAAAGACAGAAAACCCAATAGAAAATTAGGCAAAGGACTAGAGCAGTAAATTTGAAACAGTGGTTTATAAAGGCTCAGTAAACACAGGAAAAAGGACCCTACTTCATTGTTCATCAGGGAAGTACATCTTAAAACTACAAAGAAATATGACTACATACTCACCAAAAAGGTGAAAATGACAGAGATGGTCTTTTGATTCCCATCTACGCCTCTTCCGTTACCGTGGGGTGAGGTCATGAGAACGGACCTTTTAAGGTACCTACCTCCTCGGATCATCCGACGTCAGGTACCCCAGCGATGCTCAGCCTGTACTGACTCGCTGAAGGTAAAGTGAAAAGTGAAAGTACGTGACCTCTTCCTTTACCGTTGGGTGAGGTCACAAGAACGGACCTCTTAGGGTCCCTGTCCCCTCGGACCATCCGACGACAGATACCCCAGCGTGTCTCAACTTGTACTGACTTCGCTGAATCGTCGTCGTCGTCGTTCCCATCTACTCCTACACCTTGTTGGTCTGAGAAGACGGGACGTCCACTTATACCGTTATCGACGATTTCGAATTGAATATGTGCGGTATACTGGATCTTTAAAGTGAGGATCTTCTTCATATAGAGTTACCTTTATAGGGACACATATGGCTTTATATAGGAGTTTTGACAAGTGTTGTCATGATAAGTTTTATCGGTTTTTGTTTTCTCTTTGTTCAACGGGTTATTCTAATCTATTTAAAACGTCAGTATGTCACCTTGTATTATTTGTACTTGTATACTCGTATGGTTGGTCATAGAGTTTGGATTACAACTCACCTTCTTTGGTCTGTCCTGTCATATAAGACTTTTACGGGTATACATTTAAAGGTTTTGTCGGTTTTGAGTAAACTTTCAGGTCTCTTACAAAGGGGAAACAGTAACCATTAATGACTTATCCCGGTATCCTCCTCGAAGGCTCTATGACTACTACAAGACAAAGAATTGTACACATGCGATTCCTACACCTGTCAAGAGAAATACGATCAAAATAAGTCGTTTTTTAATTTTACGTGGTTTTTGTGAGGACGACTCAGATCATTCATCGGTCAACTTTTTAGGTAGATAGATCTCGAGTCTAGGGGTTTCTTCCCTTCCTTAATTCCTTCTCTCCCCAGATTCATCCCCACTAGACATCCTCTCCCTAATTTCTCTGGCTGCAAAGTGTCAAGCACTGTTCTAGGCACAAAGATACAGAGAGAAAGGTGCCATTTTACTTGCCTTTAAGAAACTAAATGTTGTCTGTAACATCAGCCTGCCACTTGACAGTAAGATTCACCTGTCTACACTACAGTTGTTAGTAGTGAAGGTAGTAAGGTGAAGTTAGTATGATTCCAGCTGTAAGAAAAAGTCCCATGACCATCCTGAATAATTACAGTGCTAGTTATGACCACATTGTCAGGCTCGATTGCAACAAATGTTAATCACCTACGATTACACTGGGAATCATTTGACCCTGAGTGTAACAGATTTAGCAGAATAATGGGCTGAGTTGCACAAAGATTTAGAACGCCTTGATGTTTCAATTGTATCTGACATAAGGATCATTCTACTTCCAGTGGGACAATTCTTTTTCCAGTCAATACCACATATTTTCCTGAACACAAATTATGATAATCCTCATTCTCTTGGTCTCTCTTTTGCAAGCAGTATATAAAAGTTAGGGTTTCTTCCATTTATTTTTCTTCTTCCTTTCTGAACACTCTTGCTCTGAAATAAATCAAGTAAGCGATGTCTCTGCACGATCTAGACTTTGTGTTTCCAGATCACGTCTCCAAGCTCCTATCTTTGTCCTCAGGCACTTCCAATAACCAAGGCACCAGATGACACAGAAAGTCAAAGCAAATCATCTTTATCTTCACAGCACACTCTGTCTTTTAAGAACCTAGCTATTGATTACTTGACCGTGGTCATTATTCCAAGGTTTGCCTTTAGAAACAAACAAAAGATGATCTAACCTTGGCCTGAATCCTGCCTTGAGTTCGTACTCCCTCTGACGGATGTAAACAGAATGTAAATACTTAGGTGGCAAAAGGCTCCGAGAAATTACCAACAGTTTCAGCTTTGGGCACAAATCCCTATCCGTCTATGCCTCCTTTGTAACCTAGATAAAGCATCCTGACAAGAACACTTAAATTTTTTCCAGATGGGAATGCTCATTATTTCACTGATTCTTGTTCACCCTCCAGATCCCAGACTATGTTACCTTCTAGGGCAGCCCTCCTGGACCTTCTGGAACAGTTTAGGCCCCCACATTAAAAACTGTCACAAAATCTAATAACTTTCCTTCACAGCACTTAATTCAGTTGCAACTAATCTAATTTTCTGATTGTTTGTCTCATTCACTGATGTATTTCCAGCACTTTGTACGCCTGTCTCATAGTAAATGCTCAGTAAATATTGTTGAGTAAATGACTGAACAAATGAATAAACGTGAGCCTTATGAAGAATGGATGCTACTTTTTTCCCCGTTGGGAGTTTTTATTCTCTAACATTTTCTCTTGCTTTAGATAAAGTACATCACAAATTGCCCTGTCCACAGTAGGGATGAATGGCATCCATCATCATTGACTGAGGGTTGTTAAAACAATCGCTGGACCCTACCCTCAGCTTCTGATAGACCAGGGTAGGCCTGAGATTCTGCATTTTTAACAAGTTTCCAGGTGATACTGAGGCTACTGATCTGGGGATCACACTTTTAGGGTCACTGACCTGATAAATGGAATATTGAGTTAGAACACAGTTAGGCTTAAAAAATAGTTGGATGGATAAATGAATGAATGGGTCAATCAGCCAATCAGGACAAATCCAGCACTACATCAACAGCATAAAATCCTGATAAAAGGGAGTCTACAGAAATGACTTTTACAGTGGCTTCTTTACAGCAAAGCCATGAAAGGCTCTGCCCTTTCTCTCTCTGTGTGACTCAATACTAACAAAAATGGTAGGACTGGAATTTATTAAGCTGTTTTTCACCTGTTTCTGTCTTGCTTTATCTGGAGTTGCAATGGGCACTGCCTCCTCTGGAGTATAATTCAGGTTAACTCATTTCCCAAGTCACTGATGGAAAGGTAAGCAAGGCTCCGGTTCACAGCAGAAGGCATATCAGGAGCTATTGATCAGGAGTTGCACATCAGAGAGATTACCAGCCCTCATTTGTGTTCTTTCCTGGCTGTCTTGCTGAGAACCAGCAGGTCAGCTGAATTAAAGGTTAAAAACTCACACTGACATGTGTCTGTGGATGATGTATGCAGTCAGCAACAGAGAAAATTACATTAATCCACTAGAGAGTGCTTCATGCACTTTGCTTATATCCAGACAGAAGTACATAGTCCTGATTCTGTCACCTAAGAGTCACACAGTCAACACCTCTAATCCTTGATTCTTTTGCTTATAAAACAGGCATAACTGTAATCATTAACTCATAGGATTGTTGCAACATAATGTGCATAATGTGAAGTTTAGCACAAAACCGACCTCATTTTAACATTCAACACATTTTAGCTAGCATTATTATTCATCACCTTCTCAAACTTTCTTCATCAAGCTTAGAATCAACATGGACCTTTCAACTACCTTTAGACTGGCTCTGTAGGAGGAATTTCAGGATTTTCAGTGCTGAGCCAGAGAATGGAGTGGTTTGTACGCAGATAAATTCTCTTTGCCACTCAGGATAAAGATTCCCACGTGGGGTCAACATTCATTCCCTGTTTAAAGGTACCAAGAAGAAAGCTGTAGAAGAGAGAGCTATCTTCCTGAAAATCAGCTTTAAAAAGTAAAGATAGAAAACTTCCTGTTCCCCTGATCGTCCAAACTTCTTGAGTCTAGCAGCATTCCCTATGATATGAACAACTGAATGAGGAACATTCTTTATCAGCTTGGGGGTCAAAAATCCCTGGTTTCTAGTCCTCACTTCACCACTACAAGCTTCACCACCACCTCACTTCACCACAGACAGAGCCAAGATCAAAGGGAAAATGCCTTGGCTCTCATCACCAGGTGGCTTGGTTGAGAAAACTTGGCAGAATCCCAGCTATAGTTGTGAACCTGTGGACTTCTAATGAGCTTCTAAGATCATATGATCTTGAGTAAATTACTTATGCTCTCTGTTTCTTTGTTGCATCATACTTACTAATAATTATTGTGAGATTTAAATCAGTGAATGCATTCTCCAGTGCCTAAAAAGCACAAAGTGCTACCTAAATGTCAGATATATGAACTCTTAGCATCTTATCCTGTTGTGTGACCATCATTTTAACATCTCTGGATTTGTTGAAGTCCGTGCCCTTCAGGATTGGAGTGGTTTCAATTATATCCCCTTTCAACCTCTTCTTTTTAATAGAAAAGCCCTAATCCTTTTAGAGAGTCCACATTTCTTTCATTCCTTTGAATGGAATAGTCGCTTGGCAGTTTTTCCTGTGGCTGCCTTGTCTGTCTTTCTGGAAACACTAAATAAGACTTTTCAAAGATATGCCTTTCATCTATCTTGCCAAATGCAGGGCCTTGTCCATAATAGGCACTCGATAAATATTTGTTGAATAGATGAATGAATAAAGGCAGCCAAGATATTCAAAAGTAATCGTGGCATTAAGCTAAAAATAAGGGCAGCTTTGTTCCTCTGTAGACATGCAATGGTGCTAAATTACCACATCCCTTTCATAGAATTGTTCCAAATCAGTCATTCATGAGGAACTGTACAAAGCCCTATTAATCATAATGCTGTCACAAAACACAAGGGTGGGAAATGGGACATCTCTGCATTAAACATCTTTTGATTTTTATTCTGGTCAAAAATCCACATCATCTAGACAGAGTCAAGTTCAAAGGGAAAGCACTTGGCTGTCATCTCCAGGTGCCTTGGTTGAGAAAACTTGGCAGAACCCCAGCTATAGCTTTGAACCTGTGGACTTCTAGTGAGCTTTGTAAAAGATAAATTAGATTATTTACCTTCCCCCACCCATCCCCCCACTAAAACTGCCTGATGACTTCTGTAGTACTTGAAACCTAAACTCTCTGCCATGGTCTAAAAGACCCTATGTCACCTGGGTCCTGGCTATCTCTTTACTCAACTTTCATTTTCTCAGAGAGCCATCTCCTCACCCCACTACCCAGACACTCTGTCTTTTAAACCAGATTTTTTGTGAAGGGCTGGACAGTAAACGTGTTAGACTTTGGGGACCATATCATCTCTGTGACAATTACTCAACTCTTTCCTTGTTGTAAGAGAGCATGTATAGAACATGTATAAAATAATGAATATGCTTGTGTTCCAAAAAAATTTATTTACAATAACACGTAGACACCTGGATTTGGCCCATGTTATATAATTTGTCAACCCCTTCTCTAAAATAAGACTCCTTTAACTCCCTATCCCCATACCTGTCTTTAGTTTTTATCACGTATTTTCACATTTGTTTGGGCTCAGTCTCTAGAGTGTGATCTTCATTTTAGAATGGGGCCTTTCTTTTGTGGACAGCCACATCTCCAGCACCTCGGACAGTTCCTACCACTGCCTGTTTGTTCAGTGACTATTTGTGAGTGAGTGACCTCATCTCCTACTGCTTTTGTGGTCACATAGTACTCTGACTTTCCTTCGGTTTTCAGGACACTCTAGGGTCATTCTTCCCTCCTGGCTTTTGCACTTGCTTTTATCTTCTTCCTTAGTATTCTTCCCCCTTATCTTTACACATCTACTTCTTCCATTCATTTGGGTCTCAGATCTTCGGAGTAGCCCTTCCCAGTCATGCTAAATAAAGTTTCACAGGAGGCTCAGCTACTCTTGTCTTATTTTCTTACTAAAACTTTTTAAGAGCTGGAGTTATTTTTTTTTACTTGTTTCTTATAAATTTCCTCCCATGAATCCAGAAAGTTTAGTAGCTTCTTCAAAGCCTAAAACAATAAGTTTTTAAATTTATTTATTAAAAAGAGGTTTTCAATAAATATGTGTGTAGAACAGTGTTTTTGAAACTTAAATGTATATATGAATCCCCTGAGTGTCTTGCAAAGTGCCAAGTGCAAGCTGTTCAGTCTTTGTGACCCCATGGACTATACAGTCCATGGAATTCTCCCCCTGAGTATCTTATTAAAATGCAGATTCTGAATTAGTAGGTCTGGGGGGGATGTCTTAAAATTCTGCATGTTGAGAGCTTCCAGAAGATGCTGATCCCGATGGTCTATGGACCACTCTTTGACCAGGGAGAGTCTGGTGAATATTTTTAACTGCTTCACCTATAGGCCAGGAAATGGAATTTAAGCTGAAGATCCTTGAAAAAGTATTAAAGATGTTTGCTAGCATGCCAAAAATCAAAGCAAAAGACCAATCCTATCCTTAAAAGGCACATCCAATGCAAAATGATAAGGATTGATTTTCCTGAGTCACTTAAGTGGTTTTGGCATCAGGCATCAAGTCTTCAGTGAATGGGAACTGGCAACATTTCCCATATTAAATTCACCTTGAAAATGCTGAATCACCCATGAGGAACCCAAATGAATCTATCCTCATTCCCTGTTCAGTTATCTCTCCCTTTCTTCAGACCATTCTGTTGCATGCTTTAGGGAGTTACCTGCTCAACACCTCAGTGTTTCTGCAAAGGGCAAAGTACAGAGACCTCAAGTTTCTGTAGAAGCATGGAAATGATGGAAATGCTGGTAGTGTAATATGGTGGTGTCTTGACATAAAAGAAAACTCCCCACCTCAAAAGTGAAATGACATGCGTCCAATAGGGTAATGTAATATGGCAGAGTGATTAAGAGCTATTGGTCTGAAGTGTGATTACCATTTAATCCCTGTGTGACCTGGAGCAGGGTACCTACACTTTTAATGCCTCAATTTCTTGCTCTTAAATGGGATGTAATGGTCCCTGAGTGATAGCATTGTTGTGATAATTAAGGGAGGCAGTTCTTGTAAAGAAACTTGGCATAGTTCATGGCATGTGTGCATATCAATGAATATTAGCTAGAGTTCTTATTCGGGTCCTCCGTAAAATGTTAATATATTTACTATAAGTTATTTTTTAGAATCCAACAATTCCAATTCTAGGTAAATATCAAAGGGAAATAAAAACAGGAGTTTGACTAGATATATACACTATCATTTTTATCACAGCATTATTCACAATATTCTAGAAATGAAAACAACCTAAAATGCCCATCAACAGACTAATGGATAAGAAAAGATGGGATATATACACACATTGGAAGATCATTCAGCTGTGAGAAAGGAGGACATCTTGCCACTTGCAATAACATGGATGCACTGTATGATAGCACTTGTATGTGGAATCTAAAAAGTCAAAAGCAGAGTAAAATGGTGGTTACTAAGGGTTAGAGGGTAAGACTGATGGTATTTAAGGGTACAGACTTGCAGTAAGCACTAAATAAGGCATAGAGATCTAATGCACAGTATACTGAATATAGAAAGTATGTTGCTCTATAAGTATGTAATGTGATAAATATCACTATTACAGCAACCATATTGCCATATATAAATACATCAAAGTAACATGGTGTACACCTAACATTTAAAGAATTCTGCATGTTGAATATATTAAGTTTAAAGAATTTGCAAGTGGCTTTGAACACAACATTCAACACAATGGGTTATGAAATTAATAGTTAAGACTTGGTATGTTTACTATGTACATAGCAATATATTAAGTGCTTCTTTTTCTCATTTAATGCTGAAAATAAGTCTATGAAGTATATATGGTTTCCTGCTTCCCTGATAGCTCAATTAGTAAAGGATCTGCCTGCAGTACAGGAGACCCCGGTTCAATTCCTGGGTCAGGAAAATCTTCTGGAGAAGAGATAGGCTACCCACTCCAGTATTCTTGGGCTTCCCTGGTGACTCAGCTGGTAAAGAATCCACCTGCAATGTGGGAGACCTGGATTAAATCCCTGGGTTGGGAAGATCCCCTGGAGAAGGAAAAGGCTACCCACTTCTAGCCTAGAGAATTCCATGGGCTGTATAGTCCATGGGGTTGCAGAGTTGGACATGACTGAGCGACTTTCACTTCCACTTTGCAGACAGGGGAAACAAGCTTAGTATAATGAAAAGGTTTCTAACAGATCACTCAGCTACTAGGGTGGGAATACATTTGAACCCAGGTTTGACTGAGCTCAGTGCTCTGGTGATACTCTACCATCTGATAGTTAAATCATTCATTTAAGTATAGACTTGTATGTCTTGGCTCCTGAACAGGAAATATTTCCATCACAACACCAATTCTTGGGGAGAGTCTTTCTTCTATAAATGAAAGAGTTCTGGTGGTTGATCATCAGGAGTACAAACAATTCTAACAACCTAATGTTCTGAGTTCTATTCTGATGGATTTTGTTCATTTATTTATTATTTGTTTAATTTTTTCCACTATAGATATGTCCTGTTTGACAGAGCTTTGGTCCAGTGAACATCGTCATGAACATCATCATATCTTCAAGGTACAGGGTGCTCCTTGATGACTATGCTGTCCCTTATGTTCTAGTTATCTCTTGCTAAGGTATAGCAGTCATCTCACATTTTGGTGGTGTAAACAAACACCAGATTCTGAGTCTAGAATTTGGAAAGATCATAACAGGGACAGCTCTTATGTGCTTACAATATCTGCAGCCCTAGTTGAAAGTACTTTGGGGCTAGGAGGTGACTGCATTGTCTAGAGACTGAAGGCATCTAAAACTATCTTCACTCATGTGCCTAGCACTTGGACCAGAATGACTCAAAGGCTGAGACCATGAACTGCACCTACATGGTAGGCTTTCCTTGCAGCATGGGCTTCTCCCAGCATGGCAGCTCAGTTCTGTAAGATACTATCCCAAGTGGGAGCATCTGGAAAACAAGAGTTCACTTGAGACTTCAGATTCAGCTTCAGTGTGACTTCTTTTGTATTCTGTGATAAAAGTAGATCCCCAAGAAAGGCCCAGATTGAAGAGGAGAGGAATTAGTTTCTACCTCCTGATGGAGGCAAGCAAGTTCACAAGGCTGAAGAACACGTATAATGAGAGATATTGCTGTGTCAATCTTTGGAAAGTACAATCTGCTACAATCTTCACATTTACACTTTCCTCATTTCATCATAGTGAACATCAGACACCTTGCAGGAGTCCAGTAGATACCTTGCCAGCCTCAAATGATCTGGCAATGAGGAGAAAAAGAGCTTAGCCAATCTCTTGAATACCCTCAGAAAAAAAATTCCCTCCCTATGAAACATGACTTAATTCATTATTAATACTATTTAATGGGGGCTTTTGGAATTATCAGGAGGTCTTAGGTAACTGAATGTGGTCAAGAATGTCCAAAAGTGATAAAAATTCCTCTAAAAGAACTTTGGTAACTCTTACCATTTCTTTGCACTTTCATGGCTACTGTTAATGTGTATATAATCTTCACAACCCAATGAGGGAAATAATACCCCAAATTCTCTATAATAAGATGAAATTGAGGATTGAAGACCTTAAGGAACAGTTCAGATTTCACCCAGATAAGAAGTAGTAGAGCACGGGTCCAGACCTAACTCTTTCAGACAACTGTAGACAGTCAGTGACAATCTGGTGATACTCCTTTGGACATCAGTTCATCTCAAACTTTTCAGTAAGGAATTCTTATTTGTTTGTTTGTTTCAGGTGTCAAGAACATAACCACCATTGGCTCATGTGAGTGGCAAGTCACACTAATTGCAAGAGCTTCAGGCATGGCTGGATCCAGGAACTCCAGCTATATACTTGTGAGTCTGACCCTCTCCAACTCTTGGTTCTCTTTCCTTTTCTTTTGGTTTCATTCTGAAGTAGCATCTCCCCAGGTGATGATAAAAATGGCCAACACCAGTTACAGGCCTACATCCTACCATTTGAGCAAAGCCAACAGGTATTTAATTTCTCTTCTCTATAAATTAAGAAAGCCTCTTTGAAATTAAAGAGGCAATTTGGATTAAAATCTAACTCATCTCAGTTGAATCACAAATCAATTCCTGAATCAATCGCTTGTGATCTGGGAGATGAATAAAGGCGGTTGACCACACTGAAGACAGACCTTCATAATCACCGTGGACTGTATATGAAAGAGGAGTAGTTTCCCAAAGGAATATCAGGGTAAAGGATCGAGTAGCAAAGGAATCGACATCAGACAGACAAGAATGTCAAATGCTGACAATATCTTCATTTTGCAGATGGATAATCTTATAGCTGGAAAACTAATCCTCATTCTGTTTTTATCAATTCCTTCCCTCTGGCTCTCAGTGTTCTATTATAGCATCTGTTCCTCCTTCCTTAGAGGAAAAGAGTTGACAAATTTATACACATTGAGGTGTGAGTCACTCAATCACCAAGAATGCTTGCATTCTAGTTTCTATTAAAAGAATTCACTTATTTGACTAGTATTTGTTGCATATTCACTATGTGACAAGCTTGTGCCAGGTAAAGATTGCAGATGCAGAAGTGAAACAAGACAGGTCTGACTTATATAGAGAGAGGTTTGAGTATGTATTAATATTTTAAGGGAAAAATAAACTATATTTTCATTTTTACAGTGCTAAGGTCATTAGGCAAAGGGGAAATACTCAAGTATTTTCAGACTGGAGGAGTTCATATATATTGCTTGGAGCTGCTTTCTGTTCTCCAACACCCAGAGATGTGATTCAGTCTAGAAGTTAAGAACCAGGAATCTGGATTTCTATAAAGCATTCCCAGGAAAATTTTAAGATGGTTCAGGGAACTTAGTTTGAGTCCCACTGGCTTAACCCGAAAGAATTAGGTCTAGAATACTGAAATCTCTGAATTTATCTGGAGAAACAGAAATTTTGGAGCAAGAATGAATGCCTTTCTCTTCAAAGCATACTGCATACGCAGTATCAAATCCAGTCTTTCCATAAAGTATCCACCCTGACCTCCTTTGCATTGAGCTTTGCAAGGTGGATAAATGATGCTATCAAGGCCCTGCCCATAGTACCTATCTCTTCATAGTGAAGGCTGCTCACTGGGATGCATGTTGCTGCTGCTGCTAAGTCGCTTCAGTCGTGTCCAACTCTGTGTGACCCCATAGACGGCAGCCCACCAGGCTCCCCTGTCCCTGGGATTCTCTAGGCAAGAACACTGGAGTGGGTTGCCATTTCCTTCTCCAATCCATGAAAGTGAAAAGTGAAAGTGAAGTCGCCAGTCGTGTCCGACTCTTTGTGACCCATAGAGTGTAGCCCACCAGGCTCCTCCGTCCATGGGGTTCTCCAGGCAAGAGTACTGGAGTGGGGTGCCATTGCCTTCTCCACGTGACGCATGAGACTCTCTCACTGTTGTGTTGATTTCTGCTGTACAGCAGGTGACCCAATTATGCACATATATACATATTTAGTATTCTTTTCCATTATGGTTTAACCCTAGGATTTTAGTTCCCTGTGCTATACAGTAGTACCTTGTTTATCCATTCTATATACAGTAGTCTGCATGTACTAACCCCGAACTCCCAGTTCATCCCTCCTGCACACCTCCTCTTCTTTGGCAACCACTAGTCTGTTCTATATAACTCTGAGTCTGTTTCTGTTTCGTAGATAGGTTTATTTGTGCCATATTTTAAATTCCACGTATAAGTGATATCATATGGCATTTGTCTTTTACTTTCTGACTTACTTCACTTACTATGGAAATCTCTAGTTGCATCCATGTTGCTGCCTTATTTCATTCTTTTTTTATGACTGAGTAGTATTCCATTCTATATGCATACTGTATCTTCTTTATCCATTCATCTGTTGATGGACACCTAGGGTGTTCCTATATCTTGGCTATTGTGAATAGTGCTGCTATGAACATATGGNATTGGCTCATGTGCGTGGCAAGTCACACTAATTGCAAGAGCTTCAGGCATGGCTGGATCCAGGAACTCCAGCTATATACTTGTGAGTCTGACCCTCTCCAACTCTTGGTTCTCTTTCCTTTTCTTTTGGTTTCATTCTGAAGTAGCATCTCCCCAGGTGATGATAAAAATGGCCAACACCAGTTACAGGCCTACATCCTACCATTTGAGCAAAGCCAACAGGTATTTAATTTCTCTTCTCTATAAATTAAGAAAGCCTCTTTGAAATTAAAGAGGCAATTTGGATTAAAATCTAACTGATCTCAGTTGAATCACAAATCAATTCCTGAATCAATCGCTTGTGATCTGGGAGATGAATAAAGGCGGTTGACCACACTGAAGACAGACCTTCATAATCACCGTGGACTGTATATGAAAGAGGAGTAGTTTCCCAAAGGAATATCAGGGTAAAGGATCAAGTAGCAAAGGAATCGACATCAGACAGACAAGAATGTCAAATGCTGACAATATCTTCATTTTGCAGATGGATAATCTTATAGCTGGAAAACTAATCCTCATTCTGTTTTTATCAATTCCTTCCCTCTGGCTCTCAGTGTTCTATTATAGCATCTGTTCCTCCTTCCTTAGAGGAAAAGAGTTGACAAATTTATACACATTGAGGTGTGAGTCACTCAATCACCAAGAATGCTTGCATTCTAGTTTCTATTAAAAGAATTCACTTATTTGACTAGTATTTGTTGCATATTCACTATGTGACAAGCTTGTGCCAGGTAAAGATTGCAGATGCAGAAGTGAAACAAGACAGGTCTGACTTATATAGAGAGAGGTTTGAGTATGTATTAATATTTTAAGGGAAAAAATAAACTATATTTTCATTTTTACAGTGCTAAGGTCATTAGGCAAAGGGGAAATACTCAAGTATTTTCAGACTGGAGGAGTTCATATATATTGCTTGGAGCTGCTTTCTGTTCTCCAACACCCAGAGATGTGATTCAGTCTAAAAGTTAAGAACCAGGAATCTGGATTTCTATAAAGCATTCCCAGGAAAATTTTAAGATGGTTCAGGGAACTTAGTTTGAGTCCCACTGGCTTAACCCGAAAGAATTAGGTCTAGAATACTGAAATCTCTGAATTTATCTGGAGAAACAGAAATTTTGGAGCAAGAATGAATGCCTTTCTCTTCAAAGCATACTGCATACGCAGTATCAAATCCAGTCTTTCCATAAAGTATCCACCCTGACCTCCTTTGCATTGAGCTTTGCAAGGTGGATAAATGATGCTATCAAGGCCCTGCCCATAGTACCTATCTCTTCATAGTGAAGGCTGCTCACTGGGATGCATGTTGCTGCTGCTGCTAAGTCGCTTCAGTCGTGTCCAACTCTGTGTGACCCCATAGACGGCAGCCCACCAGGCTCCCCTGTCCCTGGGATTCTCTAGGCAAGAACACTGGAGTGGGTTGCCATTTCCTTCTCCAATCCATGAAAGTGAAAAGTGAAAGTGAAGTCGCCAGTCGTGTCCGACTCTTTGTGACCCCATAGAGTGTAGCCCACCAGGCTCCTCCGTCCATGGGGTTCTCCAGGCAAGAGTACTGGAGTGGGGTGCCATTGCCTTCTCCACGTGACGCATGAGACTCTCTCACTGTTGTGTTGATTTCTGCTGTACAGCAGGTGACCCAATTATGCACATATATACATATTTAGTATTCTTTTCCATTATGGTTTAACCCTAGGATTTTAGTTCCCTGTGCTATACAGTAGTACCTTGTTTATCCATTCTATATACAGTAGTCTGCATGTACTAACCCCGAACTCCCAGTTCATCCCTCCTGCACACCTCCTCTTCTTTGGCAACCACTAGTCTGTTCTATATAACTCTGAGTCTGTTTCTGTTTCGTAGATAGGTTTATTTGTGCCATATTTTAAATTCCACGTATAAGTGATATCATATGGCATTTGTCTTTTACTTTCTGACTTACTTCACTTACTATGGAAATCTCTAGTTGCATCCATGTTGCTGCCTTATTTCATTCTTTTTTTATGACTGAGTAGTATTCCATTCTATATGCATACTGTATCTTCTTTATCCATTCATCTGTTGATGGACACCTAGGGTGTTCCTATATCTTGGCTATTGTGAATAGTGCTGCTATGAACATATGGGTACATGTATCTCTTTGAATTATAGTTTTTTTCTGGATGTCTAAGGGGTTTTGCCTGGCCATGGGAACACACTTCACTCAGGTTTGTCCAGGTATGAGACAAGAATGAATGCTCCTAAGACTGCACTCAACCAACGTAAGTTGGAGAACTGGTAAATACATACCCCAGCTTCCTTCTTCTTCATTGTTCTACACCATCTCTTAGGATCCTTCCCAAAGTGTCAAAACTCCAGTTGTCCACCAAGGTAACTGGCTTTTGAAAGTTTCCTCTAGTGGCTTTCTTTCCTATTCCTCTGTTTCCTGTGATCACTTTCCTTATCAATGGGCAGCACTCTAATCCTTATATCAGAGTCATCCTCCTGGGAAACCCTAAGCAAACACTCAAGTATGTCTAATTCTAAAATTCCTGTGTTGTCCTTTCATTGTTGTTAGAGATACTAATTTCTAATAGCTGCCTTCAGATTATATCAAGGAAGAGGTTCCAGTCAAGCGTCTGAAGGAATCAAACCAAGCCTTAAATTACAATGGATTCCTCAATATGTGACATGGGAATGATTACACATGCACTCAGCTATAAAGCAGAGGATGGAGACCTTATTACTCTTATTACTACTTTTACCATTAACTTTGAAAACAGCATTTAGCCCAAGTCATGCTATATAGTTATTCCAAAGAAGAATGTGGGGAAGGAGCAGACTGATATTAAAATGTTATTGTACTAAAATAGTCGTTGAAAGTGCAAAAAGTATGTTTATTATGCAGGATGCATCTCAGCATGATTAGGTGTTTGTCAGAGAGGAAATGAGGAAGGAGTAGAAAAAAACCATGAAAAAACCACCCAGACCCAATGATTTACTCAAAATTGGATGGATAGAAAACTGTTTCTTGGGATTTGAATGTGATGAATAACTGGCATCTCTGTTCTTCATCTACTTTCAAATGGTAACAAGTCATTCTGATGATAATTGCAGAATGTGTCTATTTTTGGCAATCTGATGGCCAAATACAGATGATCCCATTTTGTGTTCTATTCATTACCACCCCCCAAACTGATCCATGGGCTTTTAGAAGAATCCAAGAATAAACAGTAGCATCATAATTTGTTCCCTGACATAAAGAGGAAAAAGAAAAATACTTGTTGAATAACGAACACATAGTAAGAACATAAAATCTTAAGTTTGGAGGATATGTTTATGTATAACAAATATATACACATATATAGCAGGGGAGGGGTTCAGAGTGCTCTTCTTAAACATTCAGAGTATCTGATTCTGTTCTTGCTATAACCACCAGGAAGAGATCAGTTTAGAAATGTGTTTTCAGTTCTAGAATCTAGGCATCCATTGGATTGCAGAGGAACATACACAGTTGAAAAGCTCCTAAAAACAATTGTGCTGCACTTTTCCCCCCTGAGAATTTGCTAATGCTACTCTTCTGAAATCATTGATTAGATATTTTAAGAATGTGTATCATTAAATCCCTTCTTCTACATCTATAGTAAAACCAACAATTTCAGTTAGGAGTCTTAGTTTGCAAGCAACAGAAATTGATGGATCTGTCTAACTTGAGCAAAAAGTAAGCCATTGGGAGTTCTGAGGAAAACATTCAGACTTAAGGGAAATGCTGAGGAACCAGACAGAGAAAAGGCTGCCAGGAACTAGTGATGCTCTGAGAATCTTGGCAGCAAGAACAAATGGACAAACCCATCAGCCGAAGAAGCTGGAATAAACCATCTCCAGCTGCTTTTGTAGCCTTTCTGTCATGCCATTAAAGATTTAGAATACTTGGGTTACATGTCTGCCTCCTAACAAGGAGAGAGTGGTGTACCTGGAATGACAGTTACACCAAACTGGCATGCAGTGGAAGAAAACTCATTCCCCAGAAGAAAATTAGGTATTGGAGTCAGAAGAAGGGGGCTACAGAGCAAGAGCTAGAGGTATTGATAAGTGTTCAATGAGATAACAAGTTTGTATAAAGAAAGAAAAAGATCAGTATTAGAGTTTTGTCTGACTATTTCATGGTCTTGCTATTTTTCTGCCTTGTCCAATACTTCCTTTATAGCCCTAATAATGATCACAGCAACACTAGAGTTTTTTGGAGAGGCATCACTTTTGGAAACACTCCCTTCTTATCACTAGCTGTCTTTAAACCTCAAGCTCTGAATCTTCACTGTTCTTTTTCATTTATCCCTCCAAATTCTAAACACAGGGTAGCCCTGCCTGTCTGCTCAACTTCTGCATGCTGTGGTCTTAAAGATTCACTTTTGAGGCACAAATTGTGAATCTCTGAGTTCAAATACATGACCAACTGCTATGTGCTAGAAATTTGACATTATTAAATTCCCTGTGCTAGGTAAAATAAAAATATAAATTTTACATTTATATTTACCATTGTGTGGGAAAACTCTGTAGTGTAAAACAAACAAAAAATAATGATGCTACTACAACAGCCCTTAAAAGCCCAGTGGGATATATTCTGAGGCCTTTGAAAACCACCAAATTCTCAAGCATATCTCTATGAATTATATTTTTTCCCACAAAATGCAATAAAGCATAGCAGAGAAACTATAAATAATCCCCACAGTCTTTAATGATTCTATAAATATGGGACTAAAGTCATTTACACAGCCATTAAAATAAATACTGACTGGAGCACTCACTGAAACAATTTCACAAATCACTCGTTTTTGCTTTCCTAATAGTGGAGAGATCTGACTCACTGCCAAATATAACATCTCCTCTTAAATATCTTCAATACATGGAATTTCCAGAGTAGAACTCTGAATTGTGTAAACCTCTTCCTTCCTACCACAAATGCTAGAAGGAGGAGGGCTCCAGAGTTTGACTTCCCAGGTTCAAATCCAGGCTTCACCACTTAGTATGTGTGAACTTGACAAGACCTCTCTTGAGTAAGTCTTGTTTCCCCCACCTGGGAATTTATGTGGTGACAATTCATTTTAAGTACCTTGATTAAGTATCTAGCACTTTGTAAATGCTCAATATACATTAGCTACTACTTTTTAAAAAGGCTTTAAAAATTATCTTAGGAAAGCAATTGCTCTCTGAAACAACGAACAGAGAATAGCAAAGCCCCTTAAACTGTATATGCTGGGTTTTCAATGAGGTTCATTTACAAGCTAGGTAACTCATTCCATATTCAACTCATATTTGTGTCCTAGGAAAATTAAAAATTCCTTTACAGTATCATTCTTCATGGTCACTTACAAATAACTGAACTCCTAAATCTATATGCACCCAGGGTCTAATGCAGAGTTGACAAATATTTGGGGGGTAAAATAGTAAACTTATAGGAGGAAAGCCACTGAAATACTGTCTGGCTTTGTAACAAAGACAAAAAAATATATTCATGTCTGTGACCAAATAATTTAAAACATACCTGAGCTACAGAATACAGTACTGTGAAACTGTATAATCCTCTGAGTGACTTATGAGAACTTCAGGATTAATATCAGATCAAGTAGATGGTTCAGCTCACTGAAGCAAACATCTCATAATGATAATGTAGTGTTCCCCAGAAAACACATCAGAGATGCCAAAACAGAGTCAGAGCATAAAAATAAGTCAAAGTTCCATGATTTTTTTCATCATGTGATTTAAAAACATCATATGAAACATATTCGTTGTAAAGCGTACATTACTACTAATTCCACAGTGAAAGCACTAACTGGTGACAGCTATTTGGCAAGAATTCCCATTAATTTCCATGGAAAGTATTCTCCTGAATTTATAATAGAAAAGTATAAATGTGAACTCAAGCACAGAACTTGTCTCTGTACAGAGTTTGCATCAGTAGAATGTGGTACAGTTTATAAATGGCTTTAGAGAAGATATGTGACTCCAATTAAATAAGAAACCAAAAGATGTCAAATAAATAGTCCTCTCAAGGACTCCTCTCAGCCCAAGAAGCCCAGGAGATTTATCTTAGTAAGCAGTTTACCTCTTTGGCAACACTACAGAGGAATAGCTTTCCAGTAGTGCAGCTTTGCATGATCTATTGCTGGGCCTTGCCTCACTGCCTTGGGTCTCAGTGATCCACACATATCTCTGCTCCTACATCCAGGTGTTACAGCAACAAAACTTACCAGCATCACCCCTTCACTCCTTGGGATTACCCCTTCTCCTTGCAGTAGATCTTACTTAAAATGCAAATACTCCTGGGAGGAGGTAACACATTGTTACTATTGTCTTTATTGTCTGTTGTTCAGTTGCTAAGTCATGCCTGACTCTTTTGCAACCCCATAGACTGGAGCCTGCCATGCTTCTCCATCCATGGGATTCCCCGGGCAAGAATGCTAGAGTAGGTTGCCATTTCCTTCTCCAGGGGATCTTCCTGACCCAGGACTGAACTCATGTCTCCTGCATTGGCAGGCAGATTCTTTACTGCTGAGCCACCAGAAATAGTGTGAATTAATTCAAAGTAACCAAATCCCATTAACACATTCAGAAAAGGCACAAAATGTCTGTTTGTGCTATAGAAGGGATGGTGGTGCCATTGTGAAGCAAAAAAGGACACAGCAGAGATAGTTAGGTGGACACGTAAAGAAAGTATGGTTTTACTTGAATGCCAGATTTCCAAATTACAATCGGTGGGATTATTTTCAGCAAATATTACTTCCCTGCTTTGAGTGGAACACGTCATCCCCCACTGACTTTGACCTGGCCATACGACTCATTTTATCCAACAGAAAGTGGATATGCAGTTAGTATCGTATAGGATATCATGCTTTGGTTTGCTTTCTTACACTCCTGTCATTCATCATAAGAAGAAACATCCCCAGGTAGGCACTGATCCAGTGAGGACAAGCAGAACTGAACACAAACCATCACCTTGAGTGTCCCAAGCCCAGTCACCAACAGCAAAATACAGAACCATTCTAACTAACCCTCAGGCCTGTGAGCCAGTAAAAGAAATGCTTAGTATTATAAGCCATTGAGTTGGGTGACTTTTTATGCAGGATTACTGCACAATAGTTGATAGACTATTAGTTAATTAGTTCAGCTGCTCAGTCGTATTCGACTCTTTGCGACCCCATGAATCGCAGCATGCCAGGCCTCCCTGTCCATCACCATCTCCCGGAGTTCACTCAGACTCATGTCCATCGAGTCCGTGATGCCATCCAGCCGTCTCATCCTCTGTCATCTCCTTCTCCTCCTGCCCCAAAGCCCTCCCAGCATCAGGGTCTTTTCCAATGAGTCAACTCTTCGTATGAGGTGGCCAAAGTACTGGAGTTTCAGCTTTAGCATCATTCCTTCCAAAGAAATCCCAGGGCTGATCTCCTTTAGAATGGACTGGCTGGATCTCCTTGCAGTCCAAGGGACTCTCAAGAGTCTTCTCCAACCCACAGTTCAAAAGCATCAATTCTTCAGCACTCAGCTTTCTTCACAGTCAAACTTTCACGTCCATACTACTAGAAAAACCATAGCCTTGACTAGACAGACCTTTGTTGGCAATGTCTCTGCTTTTTAATATGCTCTCTAGGTTGGTCATAACTTCCCTTCCAAGGAGTAAGCGTCTTTTAATTTCATGGCTGCAATCACCAACTGGCGTGATTTATTTTGAAGCCCCAAAACATAAAGTCTGACACTGTTTCCACTGTTTCCCCATCTATTTCCCATGAAGTGATGGGACCAGATGCCATGATCTTAGTTTTCTGAATGTTGAGCTTTAAGCCAACTTTTTCACTCCCCTCCTTCACTTTCATCAAGAGGCTTTTGAGTTCCTCTTCACTTTCTGCCATAAGGGTGGTGTCATCTGCATATCTGAGATTATTGATATTTCTCCTGGCAATCTTGATTCCAGCTTGTGTTTCTTCCAGTCCAGCGTTTCTCATGATGTACTCTGCATATAAGTTAAATAAGCAGGGTGACAATATACAGCCTTGACGTACTCCTTTTCCTATTTGGAACCAGCCTGTTGTTCCATGTGCAGTTCTAACTATTGCTTCCTGACCTGCATATAGGTTTCTCAAGAGGCAGGTCAGGTGGTCTGGTATTCCTATGTCTTTCAGAATTTTCCACAGTTTATTGTGATCCACACAGTCAAAGGCTTTGGCATAGTCAATAAAGCAGAAATAGATGTTTTTCTGGAACTCTCTTGCTTTTTCCATGATCCAGCAGATGTTGGCAGTTTGATCTCTGGTTCCTCTGCCTTTTCTAAAACCAGCTTGAACATCTGGAAGTTCACGGATCATGTATTGCTGAAGCCTGGCTTGGAGAATTTTGAGCATTACTTTAGTAGCATATGAGATGAGTGCAATTGTGTGGTAGTTTAAGCATCCTTTGGCATTGCCTTTCTTTAGCAACAGCTAATACCAATTGAGCTCTCCCACTGTGCCAGGCATTGAACTAAGGACTTAACATTCATGATTTTTAAAAAATTCTTAAACAATCTGGTGGGATAGGAATGATTCTCCTATTTAAACAGTTAAGGTAGTGGGAAGATACCAGAAAGATAGCATTGTTAAAGCTCTTAAATAAAACCCCCAAAGCTACCTTCAGCTGCCTTAAGCAAACAATAGATGTCCCTGTGGTTTAAGCTTCAATTACTTGCAGCAGGATGCATCCCTAAGTGTTCTGTGTCCCAATTATGGAGGCAGCTGCCATTCAGTTTCTGCTGACTACTGATTACGGGAATGTGGACCTGCTGTGCCACATCTTCTATTAAGTAGAAATCTGGATTTTTAAAAACTGTGAAATCATTCACTTTTAAAATACTGGCAACTACATCAAATTAGTAAAAACATTTTGCATACCAAACAAAATATACCTTCAAAGCCAAGTCTAAGAGCTACAATTCTGCAGTTCTTGAGCACTATGGGTATCAAAGTTATAAACACTGTCTTAAATTAACTACCCAGTTTTTCAGGCTAGTCTTGTAAGAAACCCAGATAAGAAGTATCAAAAGGCAATTATTATGTGAACACTAAGTCCTCCAGATAAAAGTAATTTGTTTTGCCTTCCTAGACTCAAGTGGAAAAGCAGCAACTTCTCCCCACAATTCTAGTCTTGGATTTAAAAAGAAAGTTGAATTATTAGGTCATAGAGAAGATTGAATCTGTTCAGACATTTCAATGGGTCTGTTTTCTAAATTGATTTGTCATCCTTTTGATAAGATCTCAGAAACTGATTGCAGAGCTGCTTGGAGCTCAGGCTTCATGTAACTTGTCAAAAGAGAAATAAAAGAAAACCCTCTCTATGTCAATAATCAAACCAGGACTGAGTGCTAATCTCAGGTTTATTGTGTGGCTTCGAATATTGCCCTGGAGCTGGAATAAAAATAGCAGTGGCACTAGTAACCACAAGAGTAACTGCAATGGCCTCCATCCAATCTAAGTGCTGAAATAGATCTCTGTTGTTTTCATGTTGGGAAACTGCCCTCCCCTGCCCCATATGGTACCAATGGAAATGTAAATCTCAGAAGCTTTCCTACCGTACACTTGCAAGGGAAAGCACATGATCTGGACATGGCCAGTTGTCTTCCAGTCCATGACAACACCATTTAATCCCCAAACCCAATGGTGCCTTAAAGACTGAACATTCCAATTAGATAAGTCAATGAATTCCCAGAGAGATATTGCTAAAGAATCAGAACAAGAAGTAACCATGTGCTGAGATGATGCTGCAATTACATGTGAACTATATTTGACTGCCTAGGATGGGTGGAAGGACAATTTTAGTTCAAATGCCTACCAGAGAATTCTCAGTGGAAGGACAGGGAGCATTGCTAGGAACAAAAATGAAAAGTAGTTACACAATACATAGAGATGACATATGATAACAATAATAAATCTCAGCTCCCTCTTTTTAACAAACAACTCTATCTTGAATTGTTGTCTTCTTTTTACTTTTTTTCCCCACTCCCTCTGAATGTGGTTTGTATTCTGCAGACAAAAAGAGTATGATCTCCAGTGGATGATGATCTGTGGACAGGCATTCTGCAGACCTTGGAAAATCTTTGTCTTTCTGAAGCCTTATTGTTTGTTAACAAAGTATTTCACTGACAAGGAGGAATGAATGTCTTAATCACACTGAATCTAGGCATTAGGGTCAGGGAGATTTTGTTCAAAGTCTCAGCTCTGCCTCTAACTTCGTAGGTAAGTTAAATAAATTCTATGAGTCTTGGTCTTCTCAGCAGTAATATAGATTTTGGTGAGCATTATATAAGCTATTGTGTGTAAAAACACACAACACAATGCCTTGTACATTGTCTGAGCTCAAATCAAGACTTTTTGGATGGTTGGTCTTTTTCTCTCCATTATATCTTTTTGTCCTCAGACTGTAAATCTCTTGGCTTCCTTTCCTGTTATTTCTGTCTTGATCAAACTTTCTGTGACCATATTTCTTTGTTTCTCTCCCAGAATAGAGCATAATGGAGAACACAGAGTGGTATTCCATAAACCCCTGCCCTAACACATGCCTTGAGCTCACATGTTCTGTCTTCAACTACATCCTTGATGTGTCTCCACTTAGATCTCCAGTGAAAGTGAAAGTGAAGTCGCTCAGTCGTGTCCGACTCTTTGCGACCCCATGGATGGTAGCTTACCAGGCTCTGTGATCCATGGGATTTTCCAGGCAAGAGTACTGGAGTGGGCTGCCATTTCCTTCTCCAGGGGATCTTCCCCACCCAGGGATTGAACACGGGTCTCCTGCATTGCAAGCAAACAGGAGCTTTACCATCTGAGCCCCTAGGGAAGCCCTAGATCTCCAGTAGGCCACCTCAAAGTTAATACAGCCATAATAGGACTCTAGATTTACTTCCGGTTCCAAGATTTGCCTTCCCTCAGTCTTCCCCAGCTGAGAAAATGGCACCACCATTTACTCCATGCCCAACTGAATTGGCTCTTCTCTTCATCCCCCATATTCGAATGAGCAGCAAGTCTTACTGGTCCTACCTCCTAGATACATAATGATGACACCTTTTTCCATTATTGCCAATGCTATCACCCTAGTTCAAATCACCATCACCTCTTGCCTGGTCTTCTAGCACCCCAACTAGTCTTATAAGTGAGCTCCAAGTTGACCTACATTGATTATCATGTGACAGTTCTGATAAGGACAGAAGTGATTTCCAACATCACAATAGTTTTCTTTGGACACCTTGAAGATCATACTCAACCAAGGATTATTCACTGCAAGCTATAGGTCAAAGCATTGTGTAATGATTTTTTCTCATGAAGGACAAAGTTCAGGAATCCTTGAGAATCAGGAACCTGAGTGTCATGCTGAAGAAACTTGAGTTGACATAACCTGGTGCCAGGTCACATATATTCTTTCCAGCTTATCCATTCTTTCTAGGGTTTTTTCCCACTTCCATAACACTAGGAGGGAGACCTGGCTTCTTAAGCTCTTGAGAAGTTCACCAGAACTTGATGAATTAATTAGACTCTTGTGAAGTTCAATCAATTGCTGCCCAAAGCATTGAAAAGAAAAGTAGTAATTAACCCCAGGTTTCTACTGCTGAAACACAACAAGAGCATATAAGCTACCAGGTTCAGTTCAGTCGCTCAGTCCTGTCCTATTCTTTGTGACCCCATGGACTGCAGCACACCAGGCTTCCCTGTTCATCACCAACTCCTGGAGCTTGCTCAAACTCATGTCCATCATGTTGGTGATACCCTCCAACCATCTCATCCTCTGTCATCCCCTTCTCCTCCTGCCTTCAATCTTTCCCAGCATCAGCGTCCTTTCCAGTGAGTCAGTTCTATGTATCAGGTGGCCAAAGTAGTGTAGCTTCAGTTTTAGCATCAGTCCTTTCAATGAATATTCAGGACTGATTTCCTTCAAAACTGACTGGTTTGATCTCCTTGCAGTCCAAGGGACTCTCAAGAGTCTTCTCCAACACCACAGTTCAAAAGCATCAATTCTTTGGCACTCAGCTTTCTTTATAGTCAAACTCTCACATCCATACATGACTACTGGAAAAAAGCCATAGCTTTGACTAGACAGACCTTTGTTGGCGAAGTAATGTCTCTGCTTTTTAATATGCTATTTAGGTTGGTCATAGCTTTTCTTCCAAGGGGCAAGCATCTTTTAATTTCATGGCTGCAGTTACCATATGCAGTGATTTTGGCTACCAGGTTACTAGACACAGAATCTTGGAAATTACAGCTACCCTTTAGGAATAATATTCAGTGGAGCCATGTGAAATTGCTGTCTTTGTAGGTCAAAATGGCTGAATAATAGCAATTTATATTATTTAACCTAATAATAACTAATGTTTATTCATTGCTTACTAAGTGGTAGGAAATATATCAAGTGCTTTATATGTGTTATATGAAAGGGCTTAGCACAATTAAAGAGATTTATAATTACTGGCAGTAATTACAGTAGTTAATAATGCATCACTCAATCCACTAATAATCTTACAGAGTATTATTACCTCATTTTGTAGACTAGGAAACTGAAACTGAGAGAAAATGAAAGAACTTGCCCAAATCTAACCTACTGATAAGTGACCGAGTCAGAAATACTCACAGGTCTCTGAGAAGCTAAATGCCATGAGCTGCTGCTTTCTTAAGATTCTGCTATGTACTGGGTACTTAAAGTATACTATTTCTAATGTCCACAAAAGTATATGACATGTAAAGATCATCCCCATTTTAAAGAAAAAGGGAGCTGAGCCTCCAAGAGTTTAAGCAGTCTAAATCCAGATAATACATGACAGAGCGGTGATTTAAATTCAGAAATGTCTGATTCTAAAGCACTTACTTTTTTCAGTATGCCAAACTGCCTTTCATTTATAGAAGAACCTGTTTTGGGAATGGGAGATACAGACACACACATACACACACACACACGTTGTTTTTCATTCGCTAGTCATGTTCAATCCTTTGCAACCCCACAGACTCCAACACACCAGGCCTCCCTGTCCCTTACTGTCTCCTGGAGTTTGCCCAAGTTCATGTCTATTGAATCAGTGATGCCATTCAACCATCTCTTCCTTTGCTGCCCTCTTCTCATTTTGGCTTCAATCTTTCCCAGTATCAGGGTCTTTTCCAGTGTGTGTGTGTGTGTGTGTGTGTGTGTGTGTGTGTGTGTGTGGTTTGTTAAGATGAATCAGCTGGATTTTAAACAAAAGAAACCTACTTCCTGTCACTTTTGGAGACTGTATGATTTGTATGATTGTTCCCAGAGTACAATGTCCAGACTAATAAACATGGTGCTCAGGAATGAAAGGCAGGACCCTGTGCCCCAAGTTTGTTCTGGATAAGAGTGCAGCTGGTGGTTTTCTGCTCCCCAGTGAATTTCCAAGCCCTTCACTCTAGCTTGGAAACCTTCCTTCTCCACCTCCCCTCGGGAATCAGTACCGACAATGTGTGTGGAATGACTCACTGAAACGTTGTTAAAAAAAAAAAAAAAAGAAGAAGAAGAAGAAGAAGAAGAACAGATCTTTCTGAGGCTGTCAGCCAACACTGAGAAATTTGGTACAGACCGTCAACCAAACAGAACTCAATTCATCTAATATTAGGATGATGAGAATGAGTCAACTCTCAGGAGCCTCGAACCTTTTATTTCAATTAGTCCCAATAATGTAAAGCAAATGCTTTTAAACCACTTGAGTTCAACAAGCTGCCCACATCTTCCCATAAATACTCCACCTCTTCTCTCCCCGTGCTTCCTTTTTCACAGACACAAGAGAATGCTGAAGTGCAAGCATGGCCTTTAACTAGAATCAGTTTTTCTCTGCTCACGTGATGACCAAACTCTAGAATTGCCAGCATTCTCATCCTATTCGCCACAAGACCACCCTAGGTTAAAAACTCAGAAGATTAGAGTTAGAGATTTCCCCTGAAATCAAAAAGAACGTGGTTTGGAGTAATTCTGTACATTCTGGATAAATTATCCATTATGTGAAGGTATTTGCACATTTGTTCCTTTTATTAATCATAATGTTGAGGTAAAAATCATGACTCTGAAATCAGACAGACCTGGGTTCAAATTCTGCCTCTATTACATACCATATGGACATGGGTGGTTTTCCTAAAGACACCTCACCTTGATTCTCTCTCACCTGGGATGTAGGACTTAATAATAGTTCCTAGTTCATAGGTCTTTTGTAAAGAATAAATGAAATATAAAACTCGTTAAGTGTTTAGAACTACGTCACATAAAAAGTGCTTGACAGGTGTTTCATAGTATCTTTATTATCATTCAGATGTTAGACAGTAATCTCTGTGTAAGAAAGAGAAACCAAGCTTAAATGAATTAAAGCCCTTTAAGGTCTGAGAGTGATGAGTCTCCAAAATACAACTGAGATGCCTTCACCAGATTGCAGGAGGCACGGGGCCAGAAAGGCAAAAGTAGCAGATGGTCACTCAAGTCCCCAGGAGTTAAAACAGGCTTGAGATGTAAAGTCAAGTCAGGCAAGTTTCTTATGACTCATCATGTAGAAATCAGAGAACTTTTCTATAGGATGATGAGAGGAATCTTTTCTTCTCCATAAGCCATTCTCCATTTTGAATCCATTATGAATGTACTAGATCAGATAAACTGTCTTTAATCAATTCTTTTCAAGGCTGCTGTAATATGACTGGCCACATACAGAATGGCATGTTCCATATCAGTTATTAATAAAATCTCTCATAAATATATAAAAATCTGGAGACAGCTTCCTTTGTGGACAGAAAGGTTATAGCCTGTATCACTAAGTAGGTATCGTTATTAGCATTTTACAGATGAGGAAATTGACATTTGGCACCTTTGAGAGAATTGCCAAAGCGGTGCAGATGTAAATATGGCCTGGTTGTTCTTCAAGTTCAAATTAATCAGATGACAAAGTTTATACTTTCTGTACAATAATTAGCCAACACACTCCTTGGCAACCACCATGAATACATCCTTCCCTTTTTGGCTTCTTGTTCCATACTTGAAATGCTTTGTAAAAGGGATGGCATAAACTTGAATGAATCTGGGACTCTCCACACACAAGCAATCTTTGTGTATTGACACAAAACATAGGTGAAAAAGCCATTTCATGATAGCTGAGGCTCTGCCACTTCTGAAAAAAGACAGCTACCCTCTTCAAACTGGAATGTCTCACTCTCCGTCTCGGCTCAAGGATGGACGCTCTTTAAATCTCGCAGGAGAATCCTTTCGGCCATGTTGAGTCAGGCAAGTGGAAGAGAGCAGACATTCTCCATTCCACAAAGAGCCTGTTACTGTGGAAATTCCAGCTCTCAAAACAACTAGCTTGACATAGGCATACATTGAGCTGAAAGGAAATACATCTTGCTTTAAGAATGGTTTTGAGTTGTTGTTGAAGGATTTTAGTTTTATTTATTGTCTTTTGAGTGGACAAGCACAATGGTCACAGGCAGCTCTTGCATTGATGAATAGGGGTAGGATGTTTCTGGGAAATTTTACAAATGAGGATTTCCTGATTGAAAAGATTGTTTGTCGGTGATGATAGTTTATCTGAGACAACTGCTTTCCTTGATATGTGACTCAGATTATTATCTGTTACTCGAGAAGTTTCCTGCCACTTAATTCCTCACTGACATTCTCCATTAAGATGTAGGAAGCTTTAAAGCTAGATTTCCTGCCTACAGAAGAACTGAAGAACATTCTAGCATGTGTCACTCATCCTGTGAGTCTGAGACCAGGCACCATCCATCCATCTCTTTTTTTAAACTTTTTATTTTGCATTGGAGTGTAGCTGATTAACAGTGTTGTGATAGTTTCTGGTGGACAGAAAAGGGACTCAGCCATACATATGCATGTATCTGTATCATATATACAGATTATGTATATTTAGGGGAGAATATACCTAAACTCCACTCCCATTCAGGCCATTCATTTCTTTATTCAGTTTATTTCTAGCGCTCCCAGCTGCATGACTATACATAACCAGCTCTCCTGGTGACAGATGTGGCAGAAAGGTTGCTGAGCATGGTGACCCTAATGGTTACCTTGATTACTTTTTTCCCAAAGACTCTTCAGAAGTGAAATGGATTGGACCCTGGGAAGTACACACATGAAAGCTGAGATTAACAAATAACTGTTTGAAAAAAAGTCTACTTGTATTTCCTGCAACATGTGTGTTAGGTGGTACAAAGATATATACACATACCTATCAGATATATAGATAGTCTACCAAATTAGTGAATATAAACACTATCAGGCTATAGATTTTTCTCTCAAGCCTATAACTGACACAAGAACTGAAGATAAATTAAAATTTCCCCTTTTTTGTCATTTCCAAGTAGGCCATGAAGTGCAGGAACTGACTTTTTAAAATTTGGGGTGCTCAATTGTACGTGTTATATGTGTGTGGTAGTTGCTCAACAAATAAATACTAAATGAAAGAAAGAACAGTTTAAAGAGCTGTGTGATTCCTGTTTTAGTGATTTCTTCTGGTATTTCTGAAATGTGTAAGAAAAGTTTAACATTTAAGATTTTCTTAATGCTATTAGCAGTAGTGCGAGAGACAGGGACGAGAATTAAGTAACTTCAGAGGTGACTGCAGAAGTACCAGTAAGGAGAGATAGTTAAATGGGTCTGTGGGTGATGAGGGGTAAGACACTGGCTGGAAGCTAGTAAAGGGTGCTTTCACAAATAGGTTACCACCCTGGGGAATTAGAGCTCAGTGCTTCCAGGGCATCGAAGAAGCGGTGTAACCAGTTTCCTGGGATATTTATTCAATGACTCCCATCCTTTACTGATGGCAGTCTGTTCCTGGAGGCTTTATCTCCCCAGCACTCTGGTCTGTCCCGTCTGTGACCCAGGCATGCTCCTGTGGCCAGAGAAGGACCTTGGACTGGTTAGAGTTCTTGAGGCTGTTTGCCATCACATAGGCTAGAAATGTGCATGCAATTATACCTACAATGTATTCACAGCCAGCAGCCTCCAAAATGACTCCCTGTACCGCTGCCCTTCCTGGTATCCATACTCTTGTGTAACCTGCTTCCCTTGAGTGTGGACTAGACCTAGCGACTCACATTTAAGGAACAGAATATGGCAAAGTGACAGGATGCTATATATGGGGTGAAGCTATAAAAAAAAAAAAACATTGTCTTGCTCAATCTGTCTCACTCTCATGGGAAAAGTGAGCAGCCTTGCTGTGAGCCATCCCATGGGGAGGCCCACGTGACCAGCCTTCAGACCAATTGCCCTCAAGGGATGAAGCCTGCTGACAACAGTGGGAGTGAGCAGAGATATGCACCCAGTCTTAAGACAACCATAGCCCAGATTGCCAGCTTGACTACAAACTGGGAGGGAGGGACCTTGGACCAGCAGCACACAGTTCAGTCACACCTTGATTTCTGACCTACAGAAACTGTGAGATAATAAATATTTGTTGGTTTTAGCTGACAAATTCTGGGATTATTTGTTACACTTGTAACTCATAGCACTGCGCTATAAAGAACAAAAGCTTTTCTACCACTTTCTAATGACAAAGAGCTTCAGAAGAGGTATTAATCTTGTTATTTGTTTTTACTACTATAGCTTTTGAAAGACTTTAAAAGAAAAAATTTAAGTAGATCAGCGGAATAGTTACCCAGCTTTTTATAATTTTTTAATTGACTTAATTGGGCCTGACCTACCATCTAGACCAATGACTTACTTATTGGACACAAAAGCTGCAGTTATAAACTGAGCAAATGTATTTGTGTTACAGTCAAACAAGACTCAATTCACTTTACACAAGTGATTCCTGACTTACGTTTAGTGTGTGTTTGCCAAAGCGATTGAGTGATACCCTGAGCCCTGCTACTGTTAGTCGTGAAAAACTGAAGCTAGGAAAAGAGCCTTTAAGTGACATAAAGTCAGGGTGTATACAGTATTGAAATACAGTTTTGCTGTTGTTCAGTCACTAAGTCGCGCCCGACTTTCTGCAACTCCATGAACTGCAGCACGCCAGGCTTCCCTGTCCTTCACCATCTCCCTGAGTTTTCTCAGACTCATGTCCATGGAGTGAGTGATGCCATCCATCTCATCCTCTGTCACCGCCTTATCCTCTTGCCCTCAGTCTTTCCCAGCATTAAGGTCTTTTCCAATGAATCAGCTCTTTGCATCAGGTGGCCGAAATATTGGAACTTCAGATTTTGCATCAGCCCTTCCAATGAATATTCAGGGTTGGTTTCCTTAAAAATTGACTGGTTTGACATCCTTGCTGTCCAAAGGACCCTCAAAAGTCTTCTCCAGCACCACAGTTCGAAAGCATCAATTCTTCAGCACTCAACTTTTCTTATGGTCTGACTCTCACAACCATACGTGACTATTAGACAATACATGACCATAGCTTTGACTATACTGACCTTTGTCGGAAAAGTGATGTCTCTGCTTTTTAATATGCTGTCTAGAGGAGAAGGCAATGGCATCGCGCTCCAGTACTCTTGCCTGGAAAATCCCATGGACGGAGGAGCCTGGTAGGCTGCAGTCCATGGGGTCGCTAAGAGTTGGACACGACTGAGCGACTTCACTTTCACTTTTCACTTTCATGCATTGGAGAAGGAAATGGCAACTCACTCCAGTGTTCTTGCCTGGAGAATCCCAGGGATAGGGGAGCCTGGTGGGCTGCCGTCTATGGGGTCACACAGAGTCAGACACGACTGAAGCGACTTAGCAGCAGCAGGTTTGTCATAGCTTTCCTTCTAAGGAGCAAGCATCTTTTAATTTTGTGAATATAGTTTAGAAAGTCATAAATTTGAGAGCCTAAGAATTTGTTTCTTAACTTGGAGCAAAGCCATCATGTAACATTTCTTAATTTCACACTTGAAAAACTACCTTGTCCTTAAAGGCAGTTAGTAAGACAAGTTGTTTTATCATGAAATATACCTGTTTTGTACCTTCTTTTGATTCCATTGGTGAAAGAAAGGTTATGGTGGTAACCGCAGATGTGACACCCCACACTGGACAAATGAGACGGACAGCAGTTTGGCTCCCATGTTCATAGTCTTGGGGTGGAGGATACCATATGCCATACAGGCCCCTTGGGGGCTGTGCTTGGAGCCTGAGTGAATAGTCAGGGGCTACGGGAGGCAGGCTTTGTAGTGTCAAGAAGATGGAGTGGGCCTGGTTCCTATGAGAAGAGGTAATTGGCTAGTTGGAGTGATTCCATGGGCGGGCAGGAAACTGAAACCTACCATTCAGGAGAAGCAGGAACTGCGTTTGGTCCATTTAATCCACTTTCAGAAGTTGAAGAGGACCTTTTCCCTGTGGCAAAGTGGGGCCATCCTGCTGCTGCTGCTGCTGAGTCGCTTCAGTCGTGTCCGACTCTGGGCGACCCCATAGACGGCAGCCCACCAGGCTCCCCCGTCCCTGGGACTCTCCAGGCAAGAACACTGGAGTGGGTTGCCATTCCCTTCTCCAATGCACGAAAGAGAAAAGTGAAAGTGAAGTCGCTCAGTCTGTCCGACTGTTAGCGACCCCATGGACTGCAGCCCACCAGGCTCCTCCGTCCATTGGATTTTCCAGGCAAGAGTACTGGGGTGGGGTGCCATTGCCTTCCCCGGAGCCATCATAGACTCTCCTTATTTCATCAGATATGAAGGAAGGGGATTATGTTCATTTTAAGTCTCACACTACAGTACCCTTGGTACATGTCTCCACAGAGGACTTGCCTCTGTTCACAGTTCCTCTTGAGATGCCAATGGGATAGACTTACAAGCCATTAAGTTTAAGCAAGACATAATGAGATTTACTTGAAACAAGCCCAAATGCCAAATACCAAGTACATGTTCTTTTTACAAATCTCTTGTTCACATCTCTTTTTTGTTTACAAAATTTACTTACTTGATTTGTATGACTTTACAAAGGAAGTTCAGACTCTCAAAGTCATCCTTCAAGGTTACAGATGACATTAAAGACTATTATTTTATAAGGCCTAGGCCCACAGTTTAAGCCATGCAGGGAACAAGGCAGAGGGTTGCATTTGCCTGGTCACGTCCACAGTCACAGCTGCAGAGTTGCAGGCAACCCCTCTCCTGTCTGCCCCCAACAGTGAGACAGCTTGGCTTGATCTGGTGTCCAAAACCAACTAGGAAAATAAAGAATTCACAAAGAGCAGTCCTGGAAATTCTCTCGGTATTGCCGAGCACTAGATTTGATGGGAAGCAGAGACATAGTTAGTCAATCTTTTTGACAAGTTTCTCTCCCTTCTTAGTCCTGATAATGAATACTAGTTACAAACTTGCCCTAAGAAATGAGGTGTTCTTAATTGGGTTAAATCACTCCTGATTATATAGTCAAGAAAACAGACCCAGAACAGTAAAAATTGCTTAAAGATTCCACAGCTGGTCAGTTCCCCAAGACACTGGGTGGCATGTTTAGAGGAACAAGGAATGAGTGCTGAAGTAAATGTCATCTGAGTTTGAATCCCAGCTCTTATGTCTACACATAATGAGCACATTGAGCTTGCAGTTTGAAGTCTGAGCCTCAGTTTCCTCTTTAGTGTGAAAACTTTGACATAGTACCATGCCTGACACAGAGATTGTGTATATATTCACATACTTATATTTATATTTTCATTGAGGTAAAATGACAGTAAAATGCGTGGGATCAACACAGCTGAGGCAGAATTTGATGCGTAGTGTATGTAACTCTGAATTCCTAAGCTGTTTGTACTGTGCACATACTTTCTCATGGAGAGCAACCATGCCACCAATCAAACCTCTTAGAATGTTTTATCATCTCCAGAGTCACAGAGAGCAACAGTATCACCAGAAAAATGTACTTGGGCTGTATTTTAGGACCTGAAAATTTGTACTTTTTTTTGCCAGTAACACTGACACTCTCCTTCTGACTCTTTGAGGAACACTCTCAAGGTGATAAGTGAATTTTTTTTTTATTATAAAATATAAAGTGAAAGTTGCTTAGTCATGTCTGACTCTTTCCGACCCCATGAACTATACAGTCCATGGGATTCTCAAGGCCAGAATACTGGAGTGGGTAGCCTTTCCCTTCTTCAGAGATCATCCCAACCCAGGGATCAAAACCAGATCTCCCACATTGTAGGCAGATTCTTTACCAACTGAGCCACAAGGGGAACAGCTACCTATTCAATTATTCTGGCCTGGAGAATTCTATGGACCGTATAGTCCATGGGGTCACAAAGAATCAGACATGACTGAGCGACTTTCACTCACACTGTTTTTATTATAAATGTATCTAAAGCTGGAAAGCAAAGATAGATGATAGGTTAATGAGCAGATAAGTTGTATAGATCTGGAATCATCTGAACTCAAAAGACTTTTGCACCTGTAATAGCACTTTACACTTTGCAATGTATCTTCATAGAGCTTTAAAAGTTTATTCCAGGGATGATCATCTCATGTCTGTTATGCCTGCTACATGCCAGGCACTGTTCCAGGTGCCAAGAATATGGCAGTAGAAAAAATAAGACAAGATGCCCTACCCTCATTCAGCTTAAATCTCAGTGGACAGGTAGAGAGGCTATAAATAAATGAGGAAATAAATTCTGTTATCCAACAGATGATGGTAGTGCTATGTTGGAAACTGAAGCAGGAAAAGAAAATAAGGGGTGTTGAGGGTGGGGGCTGCAATTTGAAATATGGTGATTTGAGAAAAATGGTCTGAGAAGACATTTGAGTAAAGGCTGGAAAGGATTAAAAGATCAAGGGTGTTTCTGAAAGAGGCAGAGGCAAATGCAGAGGTCCTGGAGCAGAAGCGAAGCTGTGCTATTGTTGTGTTCCAGGAAGAGCCAGGACGTCCCTGTGGCTGAGGGAAGTAAGCAGCTGAGGGTAATAGGAGAGGCCATAGATGGAAGGCTGGGCCAGACTGTGAAGAACTTATGGGCCATGGTGAAGACTAGCTCCTGGTCCAATCAGAATGGGAAGATTAGGACATGAAAATGGCATGGTCTGATAGGTGTTTTAAAGGATCTCTCTGGTTGCTGGGTTGGGAGTAGATTAGGAGGTGCAGGATAAAAGGAGGAAGAAACGGGATAGGGGGCGAGGGCAGAATCCAAGTGAGATATGCTGTTGGTTTTGATCATGATGAAAAAAGTGGAGTTGAAAAAAAGGAATGTAATTCTAGAAAAGTTTTAAAGGTAGAACCAAGAGGAGGTGTTGGGATGAGAAGAGAAAAAGGAATAGAAGGAAATTTTCTGCCAGAGCAACTAGACAAGGCAAGCAACATACCTAAGCATGATGAGAGGAAGGTTTCCATGAGGTGGGGCAGGAAATTAGGAGGTGGTGGGCTTGTTAAGTTTGAAACATCTTTTAGACAATCCAGTGGAGGATTCAAGGAGACGGCTGTTAGGAGTCTGGATTTCAGGCAAGAGGGCCAAGCAAGAAATTTCAATTTGAAGATGAGGGCCTGAACACTGGGGCTTCAAGTCTTCATGAGGAAGATGAGAACCTCACTCACATCTTCTTCATGACCCACAAGGGCTTGTATTCTTAGCAGAGCCTGTTCTTCCCAGAGCTTCCATTTCTCTGCAAGGGCCACAAGAGGACCGGAGAGGAAGTCTGGCTGGCGAATGATGCTTCTCAGGCAAGACAGAGACAAATTAGGAGGCACCTGTGTTGGTGCCCTGTAGCCACCGCAGGCCTGGCTCCCCTTCACTTCAGACATAGCAGAGGGAAAGGGACTTATTTATTTGGGGCTTGGGACAAGAAGGAGGCCACCACCATCACTCAAGCCCCCGCTCTCCCACCGCTGCACTCAGGACTCTGCAGAAAGCACTGGGTATTTTTCCACTGGAGGAAGGCTTAGAGTGTATGTGGTGATAAAACTCCCCTTGAAAATGACTCAGCTGTTCTGATCTTCTGCCAAAGTCCTATTCAAGAGAGTTGAAGGAGGCTCCAGACAGGGAAGGTAGACTGCCTGCAGCAGGAATGTTTTCTGGTAAGGAAGTCTACCTTTTACACACACTCCTTATCCCTGGGCAGCCATGTAAACACTCCTCCTCTTTCTCCAGTGCACACTGGGGCCAGATACACAAAAAGCCATCTTAGAGGTGAGAAAAGACGGCTTGGAGAAGTAGTCAGCTGAGCCGTCCACAGTCCTTCTGAGCCTGCGCTCTGGACCTCTGTGCTTTTGGCCTTTCTGAGCATAACCGATATCTCCTGGCCCCCTGGCACCTTCCCTCAAGGGTCTTGATATAAGTAACTCAGACCTCTTTCTCTTTACCTTCCTTCTCAGTTAGAGCATAACCGAGCTTTTTACTAATGGCTCAGCAGATAACTCTTTTCTAGGGAAACAAGTTGCAGGGTGGGATGAGGGTGGAGGTGCAAAGCACACTTCTAGATAAATCATTTGCAACACTTTATATGATATAGAACAGACTTGGAACCCCAAAACCTACCTGAGTTTTGAACTCAAAACATTGTTTGTTTGCCTAAGAAAGAAAAAACAAAGTACAATATCACCTAGAAAATCCCTCTGTTTGGCTTGATACTTGATTCACCATTTGACCTCAGTTCTCCAGTGTAAAGAGGTTCTCGCCACAAGGGGTTCATTGCCACCGCAAAGAGGTTCTCTCAAGTAAGAGCGTCTGTCATTGGAAGCTGCAGGGAATGAACAGGCCTCTTAGCTATGTCTCCCTGCCTGCTCTGTCCCTGCCAGGGCCCTGAACTGCACTGTTCTCATATTCAGAGTGAAGAATGATTTTTTACTCCAAATAGGAACAATGTTTCTGTATTTATAAATCCCAGAGACTCAGACACATCTGCTCATATTTATATCCATTCTGCTGCTGCTGTAAAATTGCATATGCTATTTTGATGAAACTTTATCTTAATTTCATTACCAGCCTGAGCAATGATGTGATAATTGCCTGATTTCCAAGTAACTGGGCAAATGATATTTTGGGTTTTTTTTCTGTTTTCAAACTCATAACTTTATAAAATATTAGGCTATTTTACTTTCCTAGAAGGAAGTCAAAATAATACATTTTCACGCTGCTCATGAGTCTACTTGAAGGGAAAAATGTCGACTTTACCTTTAAGAGGGAGTCATTGGTGGTCTTGGTGATGGTCCAATCCAGGCACAGAGAGCCCATCAAAGTCCATTTAAAGTGAGAAAATTACAAGAAAGAGCTCAAGATTTTGCACATCTGGGGCAGCACTCAAGTGCTTTCGCTGACTAGTTGGTCATGTTATCTTAGGCAAATAAATCTTTTAACTTCTGAGCCTTACTTTTATCATCTAGAAAAATGGACTGAAAATTCACACCTCCTGTGAATCTTAGTGATTACAGATATCAGGTGGTTTGGATGATGTCTGCCTGTTGTAGGTGCTTGATAAATGGCAGCTCTTAATAATTTTATTATCACTTTTCAAACCAGAGCATCTTCCATTGTATCCAAACTGATTGGTTTGTTGTGGTGAGAAATTTCACTCCGTTCTTCTGACTGAGACAGTCTGTTGCTTCGCTGATTGCTCTACACTTGCTGAGATAGGAGCCAGGGCCACCATGCAGTACAATGCACTCCAGACCACGCCAAGGCTTCCAGGTAAGAATATTGAAAGACGGCCTTGAACTGCCAGCAACAATTGTGGCATCTAGTGTTTATTAAGCTTCTGCTGCTGCTGCTAAGTCGCTTCAGTCGTGTCCGACTCTGTGCGACCCCATAGACGGCAGCCCACCAGGCTCCGCTGTCCCTGGGATTCTCCAGGCAAGAACACTGGAGCGAGTTGCCATTTCCTTCTCCAATGCATGAAAGTGAAAAGTGAAAGTGAAGTCACCCAGTCGTGTCCGACTCTTCGCGACCCCTTGGACAATAGCCTATCAGGCTCCTCCGTCCATGGGATTTTCCAGGCAAGAGTACTGGAGTAGGGTGCCATTGCCTTCTCCGTTATTAAGCTTCTACTGTGTGCCAAACAGTGTGCCAAGACCCTGCACCATCATCTCACTGGTGCATATCAATAACTGTATGAGATGGGTACATTAATTATCCCCATTTAATGGATGGAAGAAGTGGGTTCCATAGGTGGAAGTAGCTTACCAGGAGTCACATAGCTAGTGAGTGGCAGAGCCAGGCAGGCTACCCGTAGACCTGATTCCCCCACTTCACTGTGCCATACAACCTCCTGATGATGCCACTGTTAAAGCAAAGGAAACACAAACACAACTTCCTGAAAGATATTCTTCTGGAACACAGCAACCACGACAGAATATTAAATCCAATTTAAAAAGCCATACAAAGAAAAAAAAAAATTTAAGCTTAAGCTCTGGTTCTTTCTTCTTACACTTTCTTATCAAAATCCACAGTCCCATTATGTGTATGGCTCCTTTTGTTCCAGTTTCTTCTTACAACAAAGTTTTGATTGACAGCTTCTTAGAAGTCACTATAATTTAATCTACTTACCTTCTCTTTAATCATTTTGCTTTGTTTCCTCTCTCAACTGTTTCTATAAAAAGGGAAAAAATATCCATTTTCTTTTGCTTTTTCTTCTTTCTTCTTTTTAATCCTGGACAGCTTTGTATATATTTCTTTTCTTTTCCGAATTCCACCATTTCTAGGAAGAAAGTCATATATTCAAGAGGATGAAAAGCAGGGGAGCTTGGCTCCAATTATGTTTTTCAAATGAAAATGAAAAAACCACTAAAGGCAGAGGAATATTCCCTCTCACTTGTGCATTTGACACATATTAATACTTACTACAAAGGACTTGGTCCTTTGATAGGTTTATTGGAACATTTGGTCTGTTGAAGGACGGAGACATAAGTTATTTAACCAAACTGAGAAGTAGTCAGCTGAGCCATCCACGGACCTCTGTGCTTTTGGCCTTTCTGAGCATAACCGATATCTCCTGGTCCCCTGGCACCTTCCGAGCCTTTTACTAATGGCTCAGCAGATAACTCTTTTCTAGGGAAACAAGTTGCAGGGTGGGATGAGGGTGGAGGTGCAAAGCACACTTTATATGATATAGAACAGACTTGGAACCCCAAAACCTACCTGAGTTTTGAACTCAAAACATTGTTTGTTTGCCTAAGAAAGAAAAAACAAACTACAATATCACCTAGAAAATCCCTCTGTTTGGCTTGATACTTGATTCACCATTTGAGTATAGAGTTTCATGGTCCAATAAAAACTTATAACAGGGGAGTTGACCCCATCAGGAAGATCAGAGAAGCTTTCTGAGGTAGAGAGACGAGCTAAGTTAACTAAAAGAGGGGAATCTAGGGGCAAGAATGTGCTAGGCAGAGAGAATTGCTCATGTAAGGGCCCTGTGGGGAAAAGGGTTTAAAAGAAGTCCAGAGTGGCTACTGCAGAAATTGAGGAGGTGAGTGTGCTGTGAAGGAGAGCAGACAGCCTTGCTGAACATGGAGATCAGAATGTGGATTTTGAATTTTATCTCCAAAACAATGAACACACTGAAGGATAATATTCCGGGGGATGGTGCACCCAGATTTGCATTGTGCCAGGATTACTCTAGTTACAGTGATGTATAAAACAGTTCCCCATAGAAAGGCCTTACTCATCATCATGTCTTGACACACCAAGCCATGTCTCAGACAACTTTTTTTTTTTTTTCCAGTAGACAGAGGTCTTGGCTTAAGTGAAATGATCTCAAGAACCTTAGTTCTTTGCTATTGAGTTGAGTGATGAGGAATATCCCCAAATACCACATCATTAACAAAGAAGACAGCACCTGAAGCTCCCAGGAGCTAAGATGACCTTAGCCTGAATTTGTTTCTCAATTTCTTGCAGTCATCAGGCCTTTTGGAAATCATCGTGATCATCAGCACCATATCTACATTTAAATGGCTCTCACAAAGTTTCTGAAACACTTTCACAAACACTGCTGCTGCTGCTAAGTCGCTTCAGTCGTGTCCGACTCTGTGCGACCCCGTAGACGGCAGCCCACCAGGCTCTGCCGTCCCTAGGATTCTCCAGGCAAGAATACTGGAGTGGGTTGCCATTGCCTTCTCCTTCACAAACATTACTTGAAAGTAATAATTACAATCTACACTTGTGAGAAGGAGAAGGCAATGGCACCCCACTCCAGTACTCTTGCCTGGAAAATCCCATGGACGGAGGAGCCTGGTAGGCTGCGGTCCTTGGGGTCGCTGAGAGTCGGACACGACTGAGCAACTTCACTTTTACTTTTCACTTTCACGCATTAGAGAAGGAAATGGCAACCCACTCCAGTGTTCTTGCCTGGAGAATCCCAGGGACGGTGGAGCCTGATGGGCTGCCATCTATGGGGTCGCACAGAGTCGGACACGACTGAAGCGACTTAGCAGCAGCAGCAGCACACTTATGAGAACTAATCAGGTACTTTAAACTGCCCTTTTTTAATCTTTAGATAAGGAACACTTACGCTCATTTTAGAGATGAGGATTCTGAAATGCAGAGACATGCAGAATTGTTGAAGATAGCTTACTACTAACTAGCATGGGGCTTGACCCTAAGTCTGCTGACTTCTATTCTGAAACTTCGCAGCTCTATATGTCAGCAATTTATAGGTTGCCTGGACTTAATTATTTACCATTTACTAACCATGTGACCATGGGCAAGTTTTTAACTTTTTTGAGGTTCACTTTCCTGATCTATAAATGTAGCAATAATAGAACATCTTAAGAGTCATAAAAATTAGATAAGTTAATAACAATAACACACTTAGAACAGCTTAATACATAGTAAAAGCTCAATGAATGTCATTATCATTATTATTATTTATTCCCCTATACTGTGCTATTTTAGGTGGAGCAGGTAAATGCCTCAAAATAATAAAAATTTTATTAAGATGGCTAAAATTTATCAGTCATATATTTTTAGTCTTTAAAGTGTTTACAGTGAGGCAAACATCATAGTGACTTAAACTGAGGAAGAAATTGAAGCACAGAGATTAAAAGTAGCTTCTTCAGAGCCTCTGAGCTGAAATGTGGCAGGACCAATATCTGAAACCAGATTAATCTGACTTCCAAGGCAGCAGGCCTGGAAATCTTACTGGTCTGCCGGAAAGCTAGTGGATCTATTGAGAGCACCACTAATGTGAGAAAACCCAGGTAGAGAAGACAGCACAGGGGTACCAGGAACTGAGGGCTGGGCTGAGGTGGGGAGGGGCGGTGGGAAAGAAACTTATTGGAAGTGTCTTTCTTTCTGGCTAGTTGAGTAACCTGAGAAAGTTTTTTAAAGGCTGAGAATTTTAAGGACATACACACCTATTAAGAAGAACAGATTGATAATGAAAACAGAAAACATCTTTGTCAACGAGAGATTAATCACTTTTCAATGAAATGTACTATAAGCTATAACTTATAAACTAAGGTCTATAATACTTCCCAGCTAGGAAAAACAGAAAAGAATATGTTTCCCATTGAAGGAATTATCCTGTGACTTAATATGGAATTGATTTTGTTTCCAATGCATATTTTTTTATGCTTTTCCTTCTTAAAACCTTTTCTTGCTGTTTACCCTGGCTCCATGTCTCAGGTTAAAAAGGTTTAATTAATTACCATTACTTGTTCAGTAAGGTAGCTTTTGTTCCCAAGTTTGTGTCAAACAATGCTAGTCCCACTTTTTTAAATGACTAGGTAATAGAAATATCTTTGATGAGCAAACTGCATATTCATTTGACTGAAGAATGAAAGTCTGATGTCTCACACTGAAGTCTATCTGTTCTCTGGGCCATCTTAAGCTGAAAGATGGTTTTATGGTTTTATTACTCTCCATGCCACCCAATTTTAGGATCATTTCCATTTTGTTCACCATAATGCCACCAAATTTGAAATTTATTCACAGACATGTGAGCCTCTGTTTATGGTGGGAAATAATCACTGTCAATACTGAGTAAAATAATTAGATGAGAATCAACAAGGGAGCAACTGTCCTTGTTGGAAAAAAAGCATTTATGAAATTTTAATACAGTTTGCTCATGTGATCAAGATTGATTTATTTTAAAATACTTGGGATTGGAATACAAAAGTATATATTTTTCCATTTAGAGCTTTCATGAAGACTTTGTTATATTCTGGCAATATTATCATGTCCCGTTTCCTTTATTTGACCATTAATCATATTTTGTCCTTAAATGTTAACTTACCTTACCATGAAGTATAAATGAGCTGAATAAATATGCAGTCATTTCATAAAGCAGTTTAAATAATTCTAAATTATACTCTTACTGTGGCAGGAAATGTTTGGTTCTTTCAAAAAGATCTTATTGTACATGTCCATCTGAGTATATTTGCCATCTATTCTGTAATTGAAAGAAGTTAAGACCATCTCAGTTTTACCTAAAATACATGATCTTTCTTATATAAAGACAAAGCTAAAGACCCATTGGTTCATCAAGACACATGCATTAAATTTTCTCCCACTAGTAATTATAGGTCACAAAAATATTTTTAAATTCCCACTAAGGTACTTTATTCCCTCTAAAAAGAATGTGAACTGCCATGAGAAACAGCATGAATTTCAAGATGGTGGATCAAGGTTAAGGGGGAAGTGAATGATCATAAAGGCTCAGTCTTTTTGCACATGAACCTTCAGATATGTAAAGTATCAAGTTTTGACTTCATTTATAACGCATTAGCTGAAAGTCAAAATTGTATACACAAAGCCCTTCTTGCAATCTAAGAAAAACCCTGTATGTCTCTTATCCTACCCAATAATTATTGGTTGCTAAGCTGGGTTGTATGCTTGTAAAAATAGAAAAGAATGTATTTGAGTGTGACTAAATACAGAAGACAAGATCCAGATTCTATTGTATTAGAATTTCACATGACTCAACCAGTTCCCATAGGTTAACAACCAGTCTAATTTTAAAACTAGAGAATTTATAGCTGTAAAAAGTATTTCCTAATTAGGTAAGGAATTCTCCTGTCATTCTCCACTCTTGGTAGTTACTCTAAGGAAATCATTTATATTTTGAATTTAACATTCAAATGGAAACTCCAAGAGTTTTCAGTTTTGTTCCAAGCCCCATTTGACTTCCAAGAAATGTGCCTAATTATTTTAGCTGTGATGTAGTCACTAGATCAGGGAGGAACTAAAGTGGAATTTTTGGTAAGCAGAGATGTAGCTACAATAACTGTCACTCATGCTGACCAAATCTCAAAAGCATGATAAATGATAGAACCTCATTTAATTACCATTTGTTCTTTCATGACAGTAAAAATTATTATAAATTATGCAGACAAGTAATTCATTATGGGAATGTGCCAAAACAATCTAAGCCTGTGATGTTAAATAATGTTGACTCAAGGCTTTGAGAAAATTAAAATTATAGAGCAAAAGGATAAAATTTGCCCTAACGGTACAGATGAAGTCACCTTTCTTGTTTGAATATCTCTAGTCTTATCTGCTCTACAATCATTATTCAATTGTGCAGTGCAAAGAGACACTAAAACATTCACAGAAATTTGCTTTAAACCAGATGATGAGGTATTTGCTCAGTGTCTGCTATGCATAAGGCCTTGCAATTAAGCTCTAGCTCACAGGGCCATTTTGGTCTCACTGGTATTCAAGGTTGTGCTGCCTGTCCATTTTCTAGAGTGGTAAGAGTGATAAATGGGGTTCCCTTGTGGCTCAGTTGGTAAAGACTCCTCCTGCAATGTGGGAGACCTGGGTTTGATCCCTGGGTTGGGAAGATCCCCTGGAGAAGGGAAAGGCTATCCACTCCAGTATTCTGGCCTAGAGAATTCCATGGACTGTATAGTCCGTGGGATCGCAAAGAGTAGGACATGACTAAGCAACTTTCACTTCACTTCAAGAATGGTAAATAATAGCTCTTCCCTTATCCAAACAAAATTTCTCCTAAATTCTTGACATTTCAGCTTTCCAAATTTGGAATGATTTATTAATTTTTTTAAATTTTTGCTGATCAAAATTTGAAGTCCCAGCTCATGTGTTAGTGAATGAGATATTTGCCTTCAAGTTCAGTGCATTTTCCCTTACACAAAATGTGCTGTGTTTAGTCACTCAGTCATGTCCAACTCTTTGCAGCTCCAAAGACTGCAGTCTGCCAGGCTCCTCTGTCCATGGGGCTTCTCCAGGCAAGGATACTGGAGTGGGTTTGCATAGGACACGCAAACTCTGATAAGGAGTTACAAAGCATTGTGAGGGGGAGAGAAGTCTGGGGGTGACACCACACAGAAAGCACAGAAAGGCCTAAGAAGTGGGATGCTCCTTCAAGGAAAGAACGCTGCCCAAGGAATGATGACACCAATGACTGGTACTACCAGCATTTTTGAATACCTAATGTCCCAAGATTGTACTCAGCCTTTTCCATTCATTATCTCACTAAATCCTCAAATTAACAGGGGTTCTCTACTGCTTGTTTTTCAGGTGAGAAAACTGGGCCTTAGAGAGGTCAATAAACTTGCTAAAGGACGCACATTGAAAAGTGGCAGAGCCAGGGTGCAAACCTAAGTGTGCCTCCAGAGTTCAAATTCTTACTCACCACATTCGAATCCCTCACAAAGACACATTTCCCAAATCCTAGGGTTGCAAGTTCTCCTGGAGAACGAAAGGCTACCCAATGCAGTACTCTGGCCTAGAAAATTTCATGGACTATACCCATGGGGTCGCAAAGAGTTGGACACAACTGAGCAACTTTCACTTTCACAACTTCCAGGGTTGCCACTGCTTAGATTGTGACAGTACAGGGGTGTGGGTTTAGTCTCTCCTTGGTAAATGACACCTCATGTATGTAGCCCAAGTCAAAATCCAGGAGCAATCCCTGAATGACTCTATTCTATCTTTTACCCTCTGCAGTTTCCATTCCATCTTGTCAGTTCTACCTCCAAAGAGTATCCCAAATCTGACTACCAGTCTCCAGCTCCACTGTGTTGTCCTGGACCCCTGAAGCCATCATCCTAGACTACTAAGATGGTCTCCATGCTTTCACACTCAACTTCCTATTCATCCTGCCAGAGCAATAATTTTTTTAAAGTAAAGCATATTATGACAGTACCCTGTTTAGAATTCTCCAGTAGCTTTCCATTACTCATAGAATAAGAGTAGCATTTTCCACAGTTTGCCAGGTCCTTCAGCATCTGCTCTGTCTACTTCATATTCGTCTCCAATAACTCATCCTAATTCCCTTTAATCCAGTTACAGTCATCCTTCTGTTCCTTGACAGTGCCAAAATGGGTTCCATATTGGAGCTATTGTTCCTCCCTCTGCTAAGAGTGCTTTTCCTCCACATCTTTGTCAGACAGGCTCTTGTTTGTCACTCAGATTCCAGTTAAAACATCATTTCCTTCATGAATTCTTCTTTGAACCTCTAGTCTCATGGTCCACATCCTCCTAGACACCTTGTTTTTGTTTCCTCATAAAACTTATCACTACTGATAGTATGCCATTATTACATATTTCTTATCTGCCCCTCCCAATTTCAAATATAATTTCCAAGACTGTGGGTCCTAGTCGATCTCCACACTGCCACCACGCTCCCCCCACCCCCGCCACCATTTTCCAGCACTAATAACACTACCTGGAAAACACTAGTTTCTCGAAAAATACCAAAGATTGTATGAATGAATGAATAAATGAATGGAGAAACTAAGGCTTAGAGAAATTAAGTGGCACTTAATCTGTGGTTTCTTGGGCAGTACAGGGTAAAGCCAGGATCAGCAAGCTAAGGCCTTGAGATCTGGAAGTGCTAGGAAACACAGAGTTCAAAGGATCAGCAGAAAGTTGGTATTTAAGTCTTAAGAGAGTAGGATTTTGAAGCAGTCATTGAGAGTGGGACCATCTAAGATGAGGGAATAGCACTGGCAAAAGCAGAGACATAGAGAGGTTTACTGCTAGCATTTTCCCCTCCAAGAACAAAATATCAAATAGACTGAGATAAGCAAGGATGAGAAAGAGGTTGACGAGATAGCCTCCTACTCTATAGCCTTCAAGCTTGTGGGAGAGTTTTTGCAACTGACACTTAAGAGTTTAGAGATTCTTAATTGTACCTTTTTATTTCTTAGCTCATCTATTGCCTTGCCTAGCCTACTTCTGTTCTGCCTCCATGATGAAGCTCTCATGCAACTCAGTTTAATTACCACTAGTTTGCTTTAGACTCTGACAATGCAGTTCCATTAAAACTTGATGGTGGGTGGGAGGGAGTGGGCGTCAAGAGATGTAGGTTCTTAATTTACTTTGGGGCATTGAGCAGATGTTTTCACCTCTGTAAATCTCAGTGTACTCACCTAATGAAATCTAGCTACATGTTAGATTTCTAAAACTCTGTGGTTTGGTGTAGAAAATTGGTTACCCAACACTGAGTCCTCAGGTCATTTTTTTATCTGTTCATGCGTGCCATGTTTAGTGGTTCTCTTCTTTTACGGGGAATGTATTCACTTCTTAGAACTGCCATAACACACTATAACAAATTGGGTGGCTTAAAACAGTAGGAATTTACTTGCTCATAATTTTAGAGGCCAGCAGTCCTGAATCAAGGTTTTGATGGGACTACACTTTCTCCACTGCTCTGAAGGAGAATCCTTTTAGCCTCTTGTAATTTCTGATGGCTCCAGGCATTCCTTGGCTTGAGAAAGTAGAATTCCAGTCTCTGCCTCTATGTCCATATGACCTTTTACTCTGTGTGTTTTTCTGTGCCTTTTCTTGGCTCAAAATCTGCTTCCACCACTTCCTCAGTGTGTGACTTTGAACATGGTACTCAATGTGATAATCTAGTGTTGTTCCGAGGATTAAATGTGACCATATACATATATGTGTGTGAAAAGTGAAAGTGAAGTCGCGCAGTCGTTTCCGACTCTTTGTGACCCCATGGACTTTAGCCTGCTAGGCTCCTCTATCCTTGGGATTTTTCCAGGTAAGAATACCGGAGTGGGTTGCCATTTCCTTCTCCAGGGGTCTTCCAGACTCAGGGATCAAACTTGGGTCTCCCGCACTGTGGGCAGGCTCTTTACCATCTGAGCCACCAGGGAAGCTGTGTGTGTGTGTGTGTGTGTGTGCGTGTGTGTGTGTGTGTATTCGAAAGTGAAAAAGTGTCAGTCACTCAGTTGTGTCTGANATAATGCCATTTGCAATACTGTGGATGGACCAGGAGATTACCATACTAAGTGAAGTAAGTCAGACAGTGAAAGACAAATATTATATGATATTGCTCATATGAGGAATCTAAAAATAATTGATGCAAATGAATTAATTTGGAAAAGAGAAACATACTTACAGACTTAAAGAATAAAATTATGGTTACCAGGGGAGAAGAGTGGGAGACGGAGGGATAGATTGGGAGTTTGAGCTTGACATGTACACACTGCTCTGTTTACAACAGATAACCAACAATGACTATAAAGCACAGGAAACTCTGCTCAATACTCTATAATAATCTAAGTTGAAAAATAATTTGAAAAAGTATAGATACACATATGCTGCTGCTGCTGCTTCGTTGCTTCAATCATGTCCAATTCTGTGTGACTAGGCACTGCAGTCTGTTGGGCTCCTCTGTCTACGGGATTCTACAGGGAAGAGTATTGGAGTGGGTTTCCACGCCCTCCTCCAGGGTATCTTCCTGACCCAGGGCTCAAACCCAGCTCTCCTGCATTGCAGGCAGACTCTTTACCACTGAGTCAGCAGGGAAACCCAGACATGAGTATATGTATAACTGAATTACTCTGTNCCAGGGGTCTTCCAGACTCAGGGATCAAACTTGGGTCTCCCGCACTGTGGGCAGGCTCTTTACCATCTGAGCCACCAGGGAAGCTGTGTGTGTGTGTGTGTGTGTGTGCGTGTGTGTGTGTGTGTATTCGAAAGTGAAAAAGTGTCAGTCACTCAGTTGTGTCTGACTCTTTGTGATTCCATGGACTGTATCCCAGCAGGCTCTTCTGTCCATGGAATTCTCCAAACAAGAATACTGGAGTGGATTGCCATTCCCTTCTCCAGGGGATTGACCCAGGGATTGAACCCAGGTCTCCTGCATTGCAGGCAGATTCTTTACCATCTGAGCCACCATGTGTATATTTCCCAAAGAAGAGTGAAAGTAGTTAACTGGGAAATTAAAACCCAAAAAAACTTACCATGGATAAAATGGGCTTGAAGTGCCCAGATCTTATTCTCTGCATTGGTCGTGTGATCCAGATCAATGTTCAGTCACCAACTTAATGACATCCAAATAGAAAAAAGCAGGATTTAAGATTCATTCAATACCCTTTACTCTCTAATGGGCAGTTTCAGATTCACCCAGCACTGTTAAGAAAGATAGCTAATATAGTAGATTTCTTAGTGTAAGAAGCTTATTATGCTTAAAACAATCATTTTTATTCCTTAAAATTTTTACAATAGAAATCAGAATCAAATTTGTAGAGATATTTGCTCCTAAGCTTGCATGGTTTATATACAGACCCTCAAAGAAGGCATACCCTGATCACCATAGCCCAGAGGATTTCTATAGATGAAGCAGCTGCAGTTTCCTTCTAAGATACAGGACCTGGTATCTGCTTGCTTCTCTAGCCATGTTTTTTGTGCATTCATTCAATACCTCTTCTGGAGCAACAAGGCTAATATTCTTTGTGCCATGCAATCTTTTAGACACTAAGCACACTTCCAGTGACTCGCCAGTGTTTTCAAATAAAGATTTTTCTAGAAGTTTTGAGCTCTGTCACAGAATCCCAAGGAACTGGATCGTGGCCTCTTTAGGCTAGTATATGACATGATCCCTCAAGATACAGCCCTAACATGACAGACATATTCTGTCTCTTCTAGAAAATTACACATTCATAGTATTACATCAAGAGGAGGAAGAGCAGTGTGTGATTTCAGAGAGTGGGCCAGAGAAGGCTATTGATTTGAAGCTTATCAGTTATTTCCCCAGGTGTTCAGATTTGGTCTGTGTCACTGTCCTTGTGTAGCCATTAAGATCCTGACATTGGAGCAAACGCCTTAATTTGTATTGCCCAAGTGCTCCAGAGACCAAGGTTAGAGCACAGCCCTGGGACTTTTCCATCACCTTCATTTGACTTAAACCTCCATAATGATGGCAGCAACTGTGTCTGTCTTGTTTATCATCATATCTGCCTCCTGGGATATAGTCAGTGTTCAGCAGCAAGTGTTCCTTGTGAAAAGAAGAGATGAACAAGAAAGTAAACATGGAAGGAAGAAAAGAAAGGAAAAAAGGAGAGGATTATATAAAATGCTCATGACTGAGCTATAGTCCTTGCTCAGCTGTGACTTCCTGGCTGTCTGCTCTGTTGCTATTATCCTCATCTTCTAGCTCATAGTTTGTTGTGGTTTTAGATTTAGCTGCAGCTCACTCCAGTCTAGCCCTGCTTAACTTACAGCTTTGACTCCTGCTAATTACCTCCTACCTTCTCTGTCTCCCAATTTAAACTCCCAAGAGAAAATTGCATTGGCCTATTTTCTCTCTCTCTCTCTTTTTTTTAAATCCTGCCACATCACCGGTCATTAGTCATTAATGGCTTGACTAAATTTGTGTCAGATGCTCACCCTTAGGGCAATCAGATGTGGTTAGATGTATTAGGCAGTTTACAAGATACTTATTTTATAAACATTTTCCAAAGATAAACATAAAGCTTCCAAGATGAGTCCACTCAATGGCATACCAGTTTTTAGCAGCAGTAGCTCATTACCATGTTGGCCAATATATTTTAAAATAACAGATACATCTGAGACCAAAATCATCTTATTAGAATGACAGAGAAGCCAAGAAAATACATCATCCTTATAGCTTAGGAGACTAAGCCTGACTCATTCCAAGAAAACTGGCCCAGTGGAAACACCTATAAAATCCTTTTCTGTCCCTCCACTAGCCACTCTGCACTGTGTCTACATCAGTGAATTACAGTATTTTCACATAGTGAAAGTACCCATATAGGAAATTTTTCCAAATGTAAATATAATCACCCCCATTTGAAGAGAACTTTATTGGCTTCTTTATTTCTCAAAGCACAACTTATACCATTTTCCCTGTTGCTCTGGCCACTGGCACCAGTGGAGAGAACCAGGCATGAAATAAATTGTCAGTTCCAAAGGTGTCATTGCCCTTTGGATAATAAAAAGGCCTAATGTTGGGGCAAACTTGAAAACAATGAATTTTTCTAATTTTAAATACTGATATATGTGTCTTAAGTGATGAATTTGTGACAATTAAGGGAGCAGCAAAGCTGAAATTATGCAGTGAGTATGGTCCTTTTGTAATGATACCAGAATCTGTGCTCAGCATGAACTGCATTCAACTCTCCAAACCTCCCTTAAACTTACAAATGGTATTTCATTTATTTTAAATCAATCAAGTGTCTCCAGAGGTTTTCACCAGAAACCCAAATATAATTACATAAACACACAGGCTTCTTAATTACACACATGTTATGCCAACAGAAAATATATCTTAAAAGCAATGCAGAAAAAATAAAGGCTTATAAAATGTATTTTGGTGTCTTATGAATACCAGTATTAGAATTAAAGTTGCATGTTGAAAACACGTACCTTAGCAAACACACACACAGCACAAACAAAGAATATGCAGACAGGATACGAGTAGATCCTTAGTGTAGTTGGAATTACCCAAGAGTACCCTCTTTTCATTTAAATGAAGTTCACTGTTTCATTTAGTCTTTGTTTCAGTAACATTCAAATCCTAGAAAATGTCTAACTTCATCAGCACTAGGCAATACAAGGGACTGAGGATATAGTTAATCTTTTATTTATTCATTAGATTTATAAAGCATCTCTTTTCCAAAGAGCTCCAGGCACTGTAGAGAATGTTTAACTGATGTTGTCCAAGGTCTTACAGAAATGAATAGTAGAACCGTGTCTCTAAGGACAGGTGGCAAAAGAGAAGAGAAAACCAGAAGGAAGAGGGAGAGGAAATGGAGAAGCCTATGATGAGGGGAGGACAGAGCCATGTTTAAAATGCCAGCATGAAAATGTAATGTTCCAATGCCAGCTCTCTGTAGTGGGTCCAAAAACTATATGATGACAGAAGTTTTCCTTCTATGAAGGAGCACATTTGAATCTTTCTTAGAATGACACATGTAGATTAAGCTTCTAGGAATCTCACCTTTAACAGACATGTTAAATTCACAAGGTATACGCTAATAAACATTATTGGATTTAAACATGAAATTTTATGTCAACACATTTTAATATGTCCTTACTTAATGAATACAATTTCATCCCACTTCTCCTGGGATGATCAAGTTTTGTGTTTTTGTTTTTTTTTTTTCCCACACCATTTAGGAAGTTCTGAAAGTCAGAAAGGAGAATGGATAGACAGTGGCAGAGTTGCTATTTATTAGATTGTAGTAGTCTGTAGTTAACTGGAAACTCTACTGTGGCATGCTCCTCCCATGTGGCATGCTCTTTCCCTGGGCAGACAAAAGTAGGGGGGGACTTGGGGTGAGATTCTTCACATAGAACTCTTCCCTGGTGGCTCAGACTGTAAAGAATCTGCCTGTAATTTGGGAGACAAACCCAGATGACCCCTGGATCAGAAAGATTCCTTGGAGAAGAGAATGGCTATGCATTCCAGTATTCTTGCCTGGAGAATTCTATGGACAGAGGAGCCTGGTGAGTTGCAGTCCATGTTGTCGCAGAGTCAGACATAACTGAGCAACCAACACTTTTCACTTCTTCACAAAGAAAAGCTTTGAACATCCTTTAGTGACATTTAATCTCAGCAAAACTTGGTGGATATTGGACCTAGCCAAGTTCCTGCCAGTTTCAACAGTAAAGATATAGTAAGGGAGAGGATTTTGATGAGATGATGGGAAATAGCTGCTGCTGCTGCTAAGTCACTTCAGTCGTGTCCGACTCTGTGTGACCCCATAGACGGCAGCCCACCAGGCTCCCCCATCCCTGGGATTCTCCAGGCAAGAA
>SJYX01015353.1:456112-513313 GCA_006410675.1 Oreotragus oreotragus | reverse complement strand
TAACCCGAGGTGGAAAGGGATGCTCAAGCGGGCGCTGGAAGACCCTCTGCAACTACCTGGGGGTCCTAAGATTCTTTGATACTGGGATTTGGGGATTCAAGTAGCTGAGGCGAAGTGACTTTCTGGAGAGGGCGTTGTATTTAAAGAAGGATGCTCAGAAGCAGTTTAAGCGCTCATCTTGGCTTGGTTCTGAACTTTGAAAGACTGAAGGATTGGAGTCACGAGGTGATTTTTGACATTTTCTTTCGGCATTCCAACCAAAAGGTGGACCTTGGCAGCTACCTTCTAAAATGTATGTATGCGTTTTATGGTGTTTTCCCGGTTATTATTTTTGCTGGAAATTCTCAAACTGCACCTTGAAATTCACAAACTGCACCTCTTGTAGCAGCTTCTCCATCTGCTGAAGATCCCTCCTTCAGGTCTCTCCATCCATAGCAGTAGTTTACTTCCTTCCAGTTTAACATTTAGACTGATGTGTACTATTATTACAGTTTGCTAATGACTTTTATTCTATAAGATTAATAAGTAATTCATGGGCTTTCTTTCCCATGTTTTTAATTGTTTCTTTACAAGGTCATATAAAATTGAACCACAAATTTTATAGAAGTTTAAAATATTTTAACTTGGTTGAACTGGGAAGATGTTTGGTAGGCTAGCAGCTCTAGAAAGCAATACCAAAATCAGCTTGATTTTTCTAACGGTTGGGAATTTTATTGTCTGAAGCTTAGTTTAATAATCTTGTATTTGCATAACACTCTTGAAAATGAGTTAAGAGCATAGAGAATTCATACCAGGGTTAGTCCACAGAATCCATCTCTGTGGCAGCCCACGGAGGTTCTTCACGTCACTTAGAAGAGGAAGCTAAGAATTTCACAGCTAGATTTTTAATTTTTTCACAATCATATATCTTACTGATTCATCACAATTAATAAAATAAAAGCTTTTTTTTTAAGGGAGTATTTAAGCATAAGAGAAAATTTTGTAGATCATATTTTCACTTTGATGTAAAATGTAATTCATCTGTCAGAGAAAACATTTCTGCAAAAGGTTGTTAGTTATATTCACTTGGCACCTTCTTAGTTATTGAATAAATAATAGAAAATTAATTTTTTTTTCTCCCTATTGTCCCTGAATTTTACTATTTGTCCTTAGGGAGCATGTACTGGCACACAAAACAGTAGCCTAAAATATTGAAACCTAACACCTTTTAACGTTATAATTGCTTCTACATTATTCACCTTCGGACTCATTTATGGCAAACCAGTGGTAAAAAGGCTTTCTCCTCTTAGTTTTGTTTAGAATGGGCTATTCTCCCGTTGTAAAAATAAGGAAAAATAATGCATAATGCCTGTAAAGTAATGGTAATAACAAAATGAGAATAGGAAGCTTGGAAAAAAGATTTATGTGTATGAGTCACATTTCTTTTAGAGCTGGAAGAGTAGAATTTGGATATGATTATTTTGCAGATCAGGAGACTGAGACCCAGACCAGTGGAAGGGTCTAAAATGCTAGCTAGTGATGAGCCACGATTGGTGGGCAGGTCTCTGGACTTTAGTGCAGGGTTTTTCTACTTTATCATGTTCACATTGTTTATTTCTAAAGCATTCTGGTGCCCACTGTAAGTGGTTTTAGCATTATGGGTGATGTTGTTCCCTTCGAAGGATGGGGAAACTTGGGTTGACTACTGTGAGACATGAAATGATATACAATAAGATGAGCTTTTATTGAAAAATTTAAAACAATATGCAGCATTGTAAGTGCAAGTGCTGATGTTTCCCTCTCATTGTCATCTAGATTGAAATATTAGGTGAACTTCTTAGAGTAGGCTAGTGTTGTATAATTGTTATGCTAAAACTTAATTGCTTAAAAATTTTTCAGTTCAGTAGACTCAGATGTTTTAAAAATAAATTATACAAAAATTATTATTTTAAATAAGTGTGGGGGTTTTGTTAAAATGGATTTTAGTACCTTTAAAAAGAACAGTAGTAGAATTGCATAATTATAAAAACATGATTTTGATCATAGTTGTAGTAAAGACTGGATTTGTATAATAACATCATGATCCCTAGCAAATTATGTTAACCGTTGTGTACCTAAGTTTCCTCACATGTAAAGTGAGGTTAGTAAGTATACCCCCTCATGGGGTATTGGTGAGGATTAAAAGTACAGAGTAAGGGTACAACAAATACTAGATATCATTTGTAATGTTCATTAGTTATATACGAGCACTTATATGTCCAGTTGTTTACTTGCTATTAATGAAGTCACTTTGTGGCTACACAGATTTCTTAGATAAATGCATGATCAAATAACAGTCTGCTTTAAGGGACACTTAGAGCAAATGATGCCCTCCTTTATTTATTTATTTATTTTTAGTCATTAGTCTGCTCACCTTGGAACTTGAGTTAGATATATCTATCAAGTCATAGTGAGTGTGGCTGTTCTGAATGTCACTGGGAGACCGTTGTAGAAGTTTCATTATTCTAGAATTAAAATGTGAACAGTTGCTTTGCAGATATTCTGTTGAAAATACAGTGAGTTCTGCAGGCCTCCTTGTTAATCTTAGACGAGGAGAGCAGGTCTCTGAAAGGTCTTTACTCTTTGCAGCCCCCTTCTCCCAGTGGAACCATGGGAAAATCGTTGAACATTGTTTTCTATTAAGTGAATACTTTGATGACTTCATTCATTGAACTCTTAGGTTTTAGTGATAGAATTTGTTAGGCTGCAGTTTTATAGCATTTAATTCTTTTTGATTTGCTGTAGCCCAGATCTCGCTAGTCTGAAGAGCGGGTGGTTTAGCAGATGCGTTTTATGGTGACAGTGGTGGAATTTTCTCCTGGAGGGTTTGGCGCTCGTCCTCCTCAGGTTCTTCAGTTGCTGTCACAGCAGCTTGCCTTCTGTTTGTGGTGGTTTAGTTGCTAGGTCGTGTCTGGCTCGTTGAGACCCTGTGGACAGCGGTCTGCCAGGCTCCTCCGTCCATGGGATTTCCCAGGCAAGAGTACTTGGGTGGGCTGCCCCCACCCAGGGATCGAATCCGTGTCTCCTGCGTTGGCAGCGGGTTCTTTACCACTGAGCCACCAGGGAAGCAGTCACACGGGAGCTTCCTTTTTCTTAACATCTTTTTTTTTACATTAGTTTTAATTATTTTTTAAGTTATATCACATAATATTTAAAAATTGCCCTTATTTTTAGAATTTCATTGAATTGAGCCTATTTTACACGTTTGAGATTAAAATAAGAAATAAGTTGTAGCTCTAAAGCATTTTTATTATGCCAATACTCGATTTTGACTATTTTGTTTTAGACCTCAGGTAGGCATTCTTTAGGTGATATTTCAGATGATAAACACACGGGTCATCCCTTTACTCTGCAGTAATGCTGACCAGCAGGGCTAAGAGACACATGGAGTCACCAAAAGTTTCCAGAGTCATTTTTTTTTTCCTTTCATTGGTACAGAATTTTTCTGTTTGAGAGTGATCAACCCCTAGTCCTCTTTTGATAAATTGTTATAATGAAGATTATGAAATTACTACAATTTGTTGGTCATTTTTGGCCTCATGACATACTTTTAAGAATTTCGTAGAACTTAGACATACAGATCTTTTCTTCACATCTAATCTAATTATGTGAATAAAATACTTAGTTAAATATTTTTTCAAGAGATATGGTAAATACCGTGCTATAATAAAAAAAACAAACCATTACTCAGTTTTTCATTAAGCTGATTTTCTCCATGTATTTAAAAATAATTATGGTGTTGTGAATTGCCTGTTAGTCATCTTGAAAATTCATGGGTATATGGACTGAGTAGATACAGACCATGCCAAGTACTTTTCTTAGCCTCAGTGTAGATGTTAGAGAGTGACAGGGAAAATATAAATCATTTGCCTTGCTCAACTTAATGAATTTTTCATCTGAGTTATCCAGCTATCGTATTTTAAAGGGGAGAAAGGTCTTTTGTATCTGGTTAGAGCAGAAGTAATCTTAAAGGGTGATTGGCTGTGTTGGGTAAGTTTGCATCTGAGTAGTTGAACTGAAAGTTACCTGTCTTTACTCTCCACCTGGTCTTCCCTGGTGGCTCAGTGGTAAAGAATCCACCTGCAGTGTAGGAAACGTGGGTTTGATTTCTGGGTCAGGAAGGTCCCCTGGAGAAGGAAATGGCAACCCACTCCAGTATTCTTGCCTGAAAAATCCCATGGACAGAGGAGCCTGATGGTCTGCAGTCCATGGCGTCACAAAGAGTCGGACACGACTTAGCGGCTAAACACCAGCAACTCTCCATGCAGGTGACANGGAAGGTCCCCTGGAGAAGGAAATGGCAACCCACTCCAGTATTCTTGCCTGAAAAATCCCATGGACAGAGGAGCCTGATGGTCTGCAGTCCATGGCGTCACAAAGAGTCGGACACGACTTAGCGGCTAAACACCAGCAACTCTCCATGCAGGTGACAAGTTCCGAGGCATGCCCTGAGGGAAACCGCAGTGACAGGGCTGCTAAATACATCCAGGGAGAATACATGCCTGCAAGTTCTCTGAGAGTATATAAGCATTTTACTTACATGCTGGCTCACATCAAAATTAAATTTGCCTTCCCTTTGGTGAGATGTCATTCCAGGTACTGTATCTTTATCGAAGCTAATAAGAAGAAGCAATGATGAAAATAATTTTGAAACAGTTATTTTTGAAATGAGTTTACCTGCTCTGGGATTGTCTTCAAGTAATAACTTCCTTATTTTATTGGAAAACTACAGAGCTTCCCTTGTGGCTCAGATGGTAAAGAATCTTCCTGCAATGCAGGAGACTGGGGAGGTAGAGTTTGATCTCTGGGTCGGGAAGATCCCCTGGAGAAGGGAATGGCTGCCCATTCTAGTATTCTAGCCTGGAGAATTCTGTGGACAAAGGAGCCTAGTGGAACTACAATCCATGGAGTCACAAAGAGCTCAGCATGACTGAGCGACTAAGCATGCATGCATGCATACAGGAATAATATCCAGTCTTTCTATTCTGAGCCAGAGTCTCCAGTTAGAGGTGGTAATCAAGTATTCATATGTGGTATTTCAAGCAATTGAAAAGGATAGAAGCTTATTTAAATTATACATATAAATACATAGGCTTAAAATGGAACATGAAAGATAAAATGATGGAATGAAAATAATTTGGGAATTGAACTTCAGGCCTGCGTATGTGGCAGGTAGTCAGAGGAAGAAAGTTAAGAATTAGAGGTTGGACAGAGAATGTTGAAGAACACTGGGCTTTGGTAGGCGTTTAGCCCTAGCATTGATCCTAGGTTCTGTGTATTAGGTGGGAATTTGTATCAGGAAAACTGCTGAAGGATAAACTTAGTAAACATTAAATGTAACCTGTTGGGAGAAGTCCAAGTACTGTAAGAGTTAAAATATGCCGGTAGTCAAAGGGGAGCTAATTTATCTAATTATTTATTTAGTCTTTGACCTTGGTTATTAACATGAGAAGTAGGCCATCCTTATTACTCTTCAGATGATTGGTGCTGGGACTAATTTTATTTAACATTTTTATAAATGGTTTAAAGACATACTGGCATTGAAAGTTGCCAGATTTGCAGCTGACTCCGTGTGTCGTTCCAAGCAGTTAAAAGCCAAGCCAACAAGAAGAAGCTACCGGAACATCCTTCGATGAGTTTCTGTGTGGCAGAGAACAAGATAATGCATTTAGGAGAAGATAGTCCAAATTATATTTATAGCCTGAGCTGTGACCCAGGAAGGGGATCCAAAAGTCATGGCGATAACTTCCTTGAAGGCGTTTATTATAGTTACTGCTTGGCCACAAAGTCCAAGGAGGAACATGTTAAGTGTTGTGGGGCCAGGTTCTGAAATCAAGAATGTTGTTGTACATGAAAATAATTACACAAGGGGTTACCATTTTTACTATTATATTCCAGGCCAAGAGATTTGCCATCGCGCTTTGATTTAATTCTGTTTTAACTGTTTTGAAATATAGGTGGCATTCAGTTTTATCGAAGAGCAAGTTTGATTCAGAGAAGTTAAGTACCTTTCCCAAGTTGGCCGGTATGTGGTAGAATTGGGACTGAGGCCCTGGTTTTTTTTTAATTGTTAACCCTAAACATTTCTTGATATATTAGGGGGCAGCTCTTCAAACTTGTCGTCATTTAGGGTTTATGGAATGCAGTCGACTCCTTTGCTGTGGCAGCTTTGGATGTCATTACCAGAAGAGAAGGTGTCGAGATATTTTGAGAGGACTTAAAGACGCTCCTTAAATTACTGATTTTTAAGAAAAACGAGGGATGTTTTGGGTTTCCTAAGCAGCTCAGTAGTAAAGAATCTGCCTGCCAAGCAGGAGACGGGAGTTCAATCCCTGGGTCAGAAAGATCCCCTGGAGAAGGAAATGGCAACCCAGCTCCAGTGGTCTTGCCTGGGAGATCCCATGGACAGAGGAGCCTGGCGAGCTGCAGTCCCTGAAGTCGCAAGGAGTTGGGCGTGACTTAGCAGCTAAAGAGCACCAATAAAGATGTCTTAAAGCGATGGCCAGCCTGGACAGCATATTCAAAAGCAGAGCCATCACTTTGCCGACTAAGGTCCGCCTAGTCAAGGCTATGGTTTTTCCAGTGGTCATGTATGGATGTGAGAGCTGGACTGTGAAGAAGGCTGAGCGCCGAAGAATCGATGCTTTTGAACTGTGGTGTTGGAGAAGACTCTTGAGAGTCCCTGGGACTGTAAGGAGATCCAACCAGTCCATTCTGAAGGAGATCGGCCCTGGGATTTCTTTGATGCTAAAGCTGAAACTCCAGTACTCTGGCCACCTCATGCGAAGAGTTGACTCATTGGAAAAGACTCTGATGCTGGGAGGGATTGGGGGCAGGAGGAGAAGGGGACGACCGAGGATGAGATGGCTGGATGGCATCACGGACTCAATGGACGTGAGTCTGAGTGAACTCCGGGAGTTGGTGATGGACAGGGAGGCCTGGCTTGCTGCAATTCATGGGGTCGCAAAGAGTCGGACACGACTGAGTGACTGAACTGAACTGACTCTTAGTGTTGGCTGTCCATAAAATATTCTCCTGTTGACTTTATAACATGCTGGATTGTTAATGGGCATTACTAAGGGAAACATTAACACAAAACAGTTTTTGGGTGGAAGAGATACCAGAGTAGGAGTCCAGAGACCTGGGTTCCCCCAGTGGTCTGAAAGAGGGTTGTGAAAACATTTGGATAACATTGAAACAGGCATTAATTTTCTTGCTATGAAAGTAGGAGAAGGCTTGAACTGTTTTAAGAGATGAGAAGGTGAAGAGAGAAATTGTAGTTTCTTTAAAACTACAGGTGTATTACAGGTGTTAAAATGTAAGAAAATATTTTATTTTTCACTTATAAGGATGACATCTATCATGTATAAACTGTTAGACGTATTTTGTATTTATTGATTTTGGCACCCTCAAAAAATGAGGTTCTAAGAACCAAGTAAATGAGTAAGTAAATGTGAAAGTGCTTCGTAAATTTTTAAGTGTTCTGTCAGTAAGAGTGATAGAGGAATGCTGATTCTCTTGAGAAGGATGGACAAAGAGGATGCTGTGAAGACTTTAAGTAGGAAGAGAAGAGTACAGGAGAAACAGCAGGAGTGGTGAAGGGAGATGTTCAGGGTGAAAGAAAGGAGGGGACGAGTGTGAAAGGGAGTCAGCTGTAGCTCTCTGTGCCGGTTGATCAAAGGGAGAGTAATACACCTGTAACTGAGGGCTTTTTAACCTTGCCTGGAAAATCCCATGGACGGAAGAGCCGGTGGGCTGCAGTCTATGGGGTCGCAAAGAGTCGGACACGACTGAGCGACTTCACTTCACTTCACTATGATAAGGAAGTAGCTCAGCAGGTAGTCAACATTGACCATGTTAATAAGGCTGTGAAAATAGGCTAATTGAGAGTTGACTGTGTTGTCTATTTCTCCACTTCTATAAAAGGCATAGTGTATTTAAGGAAAAGGGTGAAGTTTGATCTGTCAGAATGAGTGCAGAAGAATATTAGGGAATCAGACTAGAACCAAGGTAGAATGGGAACAAAATGCAATATTACAAGTTAGGGTTTTTATTTTCTTTTATAGATGAGAAAGTGGTAAAAAATAGTTTGGTCTTTTAAAAACAGTTATAGGTGTAATAAAGAGAGCAGCCTAGAGGAGCAGGTAATGGAGACATTTACTCACCAGTAATGTTGCCCTGGTGGCTCAAGTGGTAAAGAATCCACCTGCAGTGCAGGATCAAACTGATCCTGGCTTGGGAAGATCCCCTGAAGAGGGAAATGTCAGCCCGCTGGCAGGCGCTTCAGTCTGTGGAGTCACGAGAGTCAGACATGCCTTAGCCACTGAACAACCAATAATGCATGCAGGAGAATGAGTGGATGAGGTGTTTTCCTCTGGCCTCTGGTAGGCAAATCACGGTCAGAGATGCCACATAAGGCTCTATAGTTGTTCAAGAATGAGACTATGGTGGTCTGCATTTGCAGTAGGGATAGAAACAAGAGCACTGATTTCAGTGATACACAGGAGTTCTAACTCCTCCAGACTTGGTTTGTGTTTGGAGTTTAAGGAAGTTGAAGATGAGTCTAAGGTTCCTGACTTGGCGGTAGAATGACGTGTGCAGGTGAGAGAAGGAAAACACTGAGTTTGCTTTCAGATAAGTAGTTATGCTTTTTAGATAGGTAATAAGTGATCAGTTGGAAATACTGGATCTAGCTCAGGAGCATGGTCAGGTGTATAGATATGATTTGAAAGGTATTAGACAAGTAATGACCATAATTCCTAAATAGTAGTGCAGGCAGAATAAAAAGTAACTGCTAGTGTTAACACTAAGCTCAAGAATGTAGACATTTTAAACTATTTGTTTGAAATTTTGCCCACCTCTAGTCAAACACCCACCACGTAGCCTTACAAAGAATACATAGAAATATTTACTGCCAGCAAGCCAGAAATATTTTAGTGTCCTTGAAATAGTGTACCACATCCTGTCTGGCCATCCACCATAACAGGGAATTCGTAGCCAAATGCACTTCCTTATTCTTCACTTTAGTCTCTTTTTGGAATCCCGTTTGTTTCCTTGAGCTGGCGGGGTTGTCTGAACAGATACTGAAGCCCAAAGGCTTTTTTTTAACCTTTAAAGTCTTGCCCAGAGCAGCTCTAGTTAGCCATCTCTTTACCTCTCTTTCCTACTTTTCCAGCCCTGTGGCGCTCAAGGCTCTGGCAATAGAATGGCACTCTTCAGAGGGAAAAGTAAAAACAGCACAAGAGAAAGAGGCTTGAAGAGGACTGTAATCTTTTCAGTTCTCCCCCAAGGTTCTACTCTCTAATCCAGGGGATGGAGTTGGTGAGTCATTAAGAAGAGATGTCCAAATTCAGTAAAATAAATACATCTATTAGGAGCTAGGTCTTCAAGTGCCGAGGGAATTTGGAAAGAATCTGAGGTGGTTTAGTACTTAGTGGAAAAGATGAGTTTTTGGTTCAGTTTTAAAGGAGGTAGCAAGACAAGGCTGTGCAGCGAAAAGTAAGAATAACACTATTAAAGAGCTAGGGAAAACAGTATGTACCGAGAAGGTAGAACTTTAAGAAAAGCAAAGGGACTGGTGAACAGGATTCTTTATCTAAAATGCACAGTTTGGGATGTGGTTCATGAGAAATTAGTGTTAAATGACTGAAAACTAAAATCTGGAGTTAGTACTCCTTAAAGTACGTAAGTTGGAGAAGGCAATGGCACCCCATTCCAGTATTCTTGCCTGGAAAATCCCATGGATGGAGGAGCCTGGTAGGCTGCAGTCCATGGGGTCGTGAAGAGTCAGACACGACTGAGCGACTTCACTTTCACTTTTCACTTTCACACATTGGAGAAGGAAATGGCAACCCACTCCAGTGTTCTTGCCTGGAGAGTCCCAGGGACGGCGGAGCCTGGTGGGCTGCCGTCTGTGGGGTCGCACAGAGTCAGACACGACTGAAGCGACTTAGCAGCAGCAGCAGCATACTTTATGTACTTTACATAAGTAGAAAGTTGAATGTGAACAGACGGGTATCATAACATGATTTAAATAGCAATTAAGCAATTATGGAAGATGACAACTGTTATATATAGGTTATGATGTAATTATGATGTATGTGGCAGTGATTAATTTATATACCATCCAGATTCCTTATATCTTCTTTTTGTTTTTGTATTATGTACTTTACTGGTAGTTCTCAAACATTCCTGGGCATAAAAATTATATAAAGCTCTTGTTTGAAATATAGATTCATTCTGATACATGTAACAGTGTGATACATGTAATAGTGTTTAATTCCTTTCAGTTAGCTGACTAATGTTTCATTGTATAGATATACTGTGGTTTATTATTATGGAAGAAAGCGTTGTTGCAGTTTTCAACTGTTATGAGGAAAGCTACTTTGAACATACCCATACAGGCTTTCTGTGACACGTGTGTTCCATACTTTTGGGTGAATACCTAGAAGTGGAATTGATAGGTGTATGCGATAGGTGTGTTTAACATGAGAAACTAACAGAACGATTTCCAAGGTGGGTTTCCCAATTTATACTCCTACCTCTTCCTTTTTTTTTTTTTAAGGGAAGAGTTTGGGTACAATTGATGTTCTTCCTTAAGTGTTTGATAGACCTCACCAGTGAAGCCCTCTGGACCTGGGAGTGTAGAAAAGTTCTTAATTAAGGATTTGAGTTTTTAAAAGATAGGTCTAAGACTCTTCAGATTTTCTATTTCTTTTGGTGTCTGTTTTGGTAATTTGTGTCTTTTGAGGAATTTGCTTCATCTAACTTGTTGAATTTATCAGCTTGAAAAATAAATTACACATTTTATGAAACTGTATTTTCTTTTAATATAAGATATGTACTGGTGTTCCCTCTTTCATTCCTGGTTATTGGATTTATTTTCTTCTCCCTCCTGATTACTCTGCTGCTGCTGCTAAGTCACTTCAGTCGTGTCCGACTCTGTGTGACCCCATAGACGGCAGCCCACCAGGCTCCCCCATCCCGGGGATTCTCCATGCAAAAACACTGGAGTGGGTTGCCATTTCCTTCTCCAATGCATGAAAGAGAAAAGTGAAAGTGAAGTCGCTCAGTCTGTCCGACTGTTAGTGACCCCATGGACTGCAGCCCACCAGGCTACTCCGTCCATTGGATTTTCCAGGCAAGAGTACTGGGGTGGGGTGCCATTGCCTTCCCCCCTGATTACTCTAGGTAGGGGTTATCAGTCCTTTCCGATAATCAACTTTTGGTTTTGTTGATTTGCGCTGTAATTTATCTGTTTTCTATTTCATGATTTAAGTTTTTTTTTTTTTTTTAATCTTTTACTAATTCCTTACTTCCTCTATACTTTGGTTTTAATTTGCTCTACATTTTCTAGCTTTTAAAGTGAAAACTTAAATCATTGATTTTTAATTTTTGAAAAATGATCAACATTTAAAGCCATAAATTTTCACTACCATTACATTCAAAATAGTTCCTAATTTCTCTTATAATTTTTCTTTGACCCATGGGTTGTTTCAAAGAGTTTTGTCAAATAATTTCCCAATATTTGAAAATTTTCAGCTATTTTGTTACTGTTTTCATTTAATGCCATTGTAATTATAGAACAAACCTAATAATTCAAGGCAACTTAGGCTTTTTGATTATTTTATGGCCCAACAGATGGTATATCTTGGTGAATGTTCAATGTGTATTTGAGAAGAATATGTATTCTCCTATTGCTGTGTGGAATGTTCTCTAAATGTCAATTAGGTTAGATTAGTCTTTGTAATCTTCTTATATTTTTACCAATTTTTTGCCTGTTCTGTCAATTACTGAGAGCAGAGCTGAAGTTTTCACCTACAATTTTGGATTTCTCTGCTTTTCTTTTCAGTTCTATCAGATTTTGTTTCATGTTTCAAGCATTGTTGCAGCATTCTTACGTGCATACATATTTAGGATTGTTAAGCCTTGTTAATGAATTGGCCTCCATGTCATCATGAAATGTCCTTTCTTATTCCTGGTAATTTCCCTTGTTCTGAAGTTTCTGTGTTCTTTTGATTAATGGTATATTTAACATTGTTGCATGGTATGTTTTCTCCCATCCTTTTTAAAGCTTTTAACCTATCTGTATCATTATAGTCAAAGTAGGTTTCTTGTAAACAGTGTGTAGTTGCATCTAACTTTTTAAATCCAGTCTGATAATGTCTCTCTTAATTTTGTGTGTTTAGACCAGGAGTTGGTAAAGTTTGGCTGTTAGATCAAACTCCACCACCTGTTTATGTAAATAAAGTTTTATTGGAACATAATCATGCTCATTCATTTACCCATTGCTTGTAGTTGCTATTGTGCTGCAGGTGGCAAGGTTAAGTAGTTGGGACAGAGACCAAAGCATAAAATATTTTCTGGTTCTTCATAGAGAAAGATTGCCAACAACTACCTTAGACTGTTTACACTAAATGTCATTATTGATAAGGTTGGGTTAAAATGTATTGTGTTACTATTTGTTTACTATTCATTCTTCTTTTCCTTGATGTCCTTGTCTTTGTTTGGATGAGTTATTTTTTATGGTTCCGTTTTATTTTTTCTATTGGTTTATAACATTTTTCTTAAAATTTTTTAGTGGTAGCCCTTGTACTTAAGGGCTGCCATCAAATAATATCATGCCGCTTCATAAGTAAGAATCATACATAATATTACACTTCCAACTTCTCCTTCCCATCTTTTGTGCATTTTTGTCATACATTTTGATATGTGTGCTTTAACCCTGTTGCTGGTTTTTTTTTGCTTTTTTTAGGCAGTTGTACCTTTTAGACCATTATGGGTGAGAAAAATGTCTTTGATATTTCTCTCATTTAAGTTTGTATCTAGTATCATATTCCTTTTGTTTGAAAAACTTTGTTACATTTCCTTTAGTGCAACATTCTCTTTCCCTCTCTCCTCTTGCTTTCTCTCATTTTGCCTTCAGTTTGGGAAGTTATTGGTAATAGTTACAGAATTCTAGGCTTTTAGGATTTTGCCCTCTTTTAGTACCTTAAAGATGTTATTTTCCTATCCTCTCATTTGCTTAATTTCTGATGGGAATTCTGTGGTGATTTTTACGTTTGTTTCCCTATATGTAGTGTGTGTCTCCCATTTGGCTGGTTTTATGATTTTTCTCTTTATCTCTGGTTTTTTCAGCAACTTTATTATGATGTTCCTTGGTGTGGTTTTATGTTTATTCTTGCAGTTTATTGAACTTTTAGATCTGTGGGTATATTGTTTTCACCATGTTTGTAAAATTTTTACCCATCTAACTTCAGATTTGTAAGTTCCCAAGTATTTCTTTTCTCCTAAAACTGCAGTCCTACATATGTTCATTTAGCCACTTAATATTAATTCACAGGATCACTGAAGCTCTTTTCATTTTTCTTCCAATCTTTTTTTCTTTTTTTATTGTAAAAGGTTTATGTTAACCAGTCTTCAAGGACACAGATTTTTAAAAATTCTCCTTTGTCTAACATACTGTTATACCCATCCAGTTAAATTCTTCTGTCAGATATACTTTTTTAAAAATATAATTATAGAATTACCATTGATCTTTTAAAAATAATTTCCACTTTTCTGTTAAAGTTTTTCTTTTTATTATGTCTGTGTTTTCCTTTAAGCTTTTAAACTCTTCTAATAGCTATTTTGAAGTCCTTTTATTAAAATTGTCTTTATCCCTGCCACTCCTGGATCCTGCTTATGGATGACCATTTCTTATTTTTTCATACATTTGGTAATTTCTTATGGGATTATGGTATTGAATATTTGTGTGTTTTTTTTTTTTTCCTTTTTTGAGTATTAAGTTTAATTCTGGCAGGCAGTTACTTTGTGGATCAGCTTGATCTTTTGAATTTTGTTTTCGGGGTTTTTTGGGTTTTGGTTTTGGGCGGTTCTAGAATAGGTTTTAGTTTAGGGCTAGTTTGGGCCCATTACTGAGGCATGTTCCTTCTTGTGTCTCACTTGATTGCCTTCTGTGTTCATCAAAGTTTATTCATCCTGGCTGGTGGAAACGGAATGATCCTGGCCCTGTGTGAACTCTGGGAATTGTTAGAGCTAATCTTTTGAATTTTGTTTTCGGGGTTTTTTGGGTTTTGGTTTTGGGCGGTTCTAGAATAGGTTTTAGTTTAGGGCTAGTTTGGGCCCATTACTGAGGCATGTTCCTTCTTGTGTCTCACTTGATTGCCTTCTGTGTTCATCAAAGTTTATTCATCCTGGCTGGTGGAAACGGAATGATCCTGGCCCTGTGTGAACTCTGGGAATTGTTAGAGCTCCCTAATATTTGTTTTTTCTTAGAAGTTTTCCTCTGAGAGTCTCATAGGTTTATATAACACACATATGCAGATTGGTGTTTAGCCAGAAACTCAGAGGCCTCTTCTGTACATTGTTGAGGGTTTCTGTTTAGTTTCTAGCTTTATGATCATATGCCCTGCAAATCCTACCCGTCTCAGACTCCATAAATTCTGAGCTCTGTGACCTGAACTTGAGACTGTTGACTCTGTTTGTGTTCCCCCTCCTTTTGTTGTTGTTCCAAACAGAAAACTAGGGCAATCTTTGGGTTGACCTCATTTGTTTCCCTTCTTTCAGAGGTCATATTTCCATACTGCCTGTTACCTAGTGTCTGAAAATAATTGATTTATGTTTTGTCTAGTCGACTACTTGTTTGTGTCAGGAGGACAATTCTGGACTTTGTTGGTCCCTTTTGCCTTCATTTTTGAAGGATATTTATGCTGGATGTAGAATTTTAAGTTGGCAGCTTTTTTTTTTTTTTTTTTTTTGTAGCATTTAAAACCATCATTTCATTACTCTTTTAAGTTGTTTCTGATAAGTTAGTGGTCATTCTTACTATTGTTCACTTGATGTACTATGTCTTTTTTCCCCTCCTCTGGCTGCCTTAAAGATTTTGTCTTTATCTTTGGTTTTCAGCAATTTTATTTACTGTAGGACTAGCTATGGAGAACGCAATGGCACTCCACTCCAGTACTCTTGCCTGGAAAATCCCATGGACAGAGGGGCCTGGAAGGCTGCAGTCCATGGGGTCGCAAAGAGTTGGACACGACTGAGCGACTTCACTTTCACTTTTCACTTTGATGCATTGGAGAGGAAATGGCAACCCACTCCAGTGTTCTTGCCTGGAGAGTCCCAGGGACGGGGGAGCCTGGTGGGCTGCCGTCTATGGGGTCGCACAGAGTCGGACACCACTGAAGTGACTTAGCAGCAGCAGCAGCAGGACTAGCTAAACCCTAATACCAAGGCATGGCCTTTCTGAGATCTCTACCAAATGCATGTGATATTCATTGAGGTCCTCCCTCTCCAGCTGCCTGGAATTTGAATGTCTTCCAGGTTCAGTGCATGCACCATAGCTGTTCTTTCCCCAGAGATTTTGTTTAGCCTCATGAAGTCTTGCCTTGTGCATATTCAGCTTAGCTTGACAAAGAATTAGGAGATCGCTCTACAGGTTTTTGAAACGTTTTCTCACCATAACTCCCTTCTTTCTTGTATTTTCTTTAAATTCCAGTGACTTCAATAGCCTCAAACATGTTCTATTTTTTCAACTCAGTGGGATCTCTGTTCTTCGGAGGTTTCCCGTCCCCGGTACACGCAGAAAACCAGGGTGTTCATGAGTCTTTGTTTCCGTCCTCTGAAGAAGCTCAGTCTGATGCTGCTTGTTCAACATCTGAAAACAATATGTATTGCCCAGTTTTATCGTTTTTCACAGCAGGAGGTCTAGCCCTGTATCAGTTACTCCATCATAACTGCAAATGGAAATGTAAAATTTCATTTTAATTTTTCTTATTAAAAAATTTTTTTTTGTTGTGTGGCTTGTGGAATCTTAGTACTCTAACCAGGGATCAAACTCAGGCCCTCAGCGGTGAAAGTGCAGAGTTCTCACCACTGGACTACCAGGGAATTCCCTAAAAACCTTTGTAACTTTTGGTACAGCATATCATCGTATTTCAGTTTTCAAGCCATACTGAAGCTATAAAGAAGGAAGTTCAAAAGAAAGGAAGAAAGCTTAATATCCCCAAATGAGGTTTCCTTGGTTACCTTTAATCATTTCAGATCTCTTATTGCAAATATGCACATGGAAAAATAATTTTTTAAGGTAGATTTATGCAATTTATACTATTTTTAATTAAAAGCACTTTAATTAACAATGGTAAATTTATTAAGTGGAATTAACAGTGGAAGAATGACTCAGTTCAGTCGCTGAGTCGTGTCCAACTCTTTGCAACCCCATGAATCACAGCACGCCAGGCCTCCCTGTCCATCAACAACTCCCAGAGTTCACTCAAACTCACGTCCATCGAGTCGGTAATGCCATCCAGCCATCTCATCCTCTGTCGTCCCCTTCTCCTCCTGCCCCCAATCCCTTCCAGCGTCAGAAACTTATCCAATGAGTCAACTCTTCGCATGAGGTGGCCAAAGTATTGGAGTTTCAGCTTTAGCATCAGTCCTTCCAAAGAACACCTAGGACCGATCTCCTTTAGAATGGACTGGTTGGATCTCCTTGCAGTCCAAGGGGCTCTCAAGCATCTTCTCCAACACCACAGTTCAAAAGCATCAATTCTTTGGCACTCAGCTTTCTTCACAGTCCAACTCTCACATCCATACCTGACCACTGGAAAAACCATAGCCTTGACTAGATGGACCTTTGTTGGCAAAGTAATGTCTCTGCTTTTGAATATGCTGTCTAGGTTGGTCATAACTTTGCTTCCAAGGAGTAAGCCTCTTTTAATTTCATGGCTGCAGTCACCATCTGCAATGATTTTGGAATATTTATTTACTACAAGAGATACTTCATAAAAGAGTTTTCTCTAAGGTTATGAAATAAGATTATGGGAAAAAACCCAAGGGGTTAGAATCATTACGTCATAGTCAGCATGCTTCAATAGGTCTCTCATATTAAAAAAAAAAAAAATCAAATGTTGGCAAATACTTGCTGTTGTTAGGAGCATAAATTGATACAAGTTTCTAAATGGCTATATTAGCCCAAGCTTCTATAACAAATACTATAAACTTATGGTATTATAAACAACAGAATTTATTTCTTAAAGTTTTGACGTCTTGAAGTTCAGGATTGAGTGCTAGCATGGCTGGGTTCTGGTGATACCCTTTTCAGAGTTGCAGACTGCAGACTTCCTGTATCTTCACATGGAAGAAACAGAGCTAACTAGCTCTTTGCTGCTTGTAAGGCACTAATCCCATTCTTGAGGGCTCTATCCTTGTGATCTAGTTACCTCTCGAAGGCTCCACTTCCAAATATGATCACACTGGATATTAGATTTAAATATATGAAGTTTGGGGAGACGCAAACATTCAGTCCATTACAATGGCACTTTGGCAGAAATATATATCCTTTGCCCCCAATTCCATTTCTAGCAATTTATTCTAATGAAATATGAGATGTATATGTATATATGAGTGTGTGCATTATTTATTTTCATGCTATTTATAAAGTTTAAAAATTAGAAGCCTCTTAAATGATTATGCTACAGCCACATAACCAAATACCATAAAACTATTGTAAATTACGTTTAAATTTGTGTTTAATATACTAAAAAGGAAAAATTGCAGGTGACAAAAATCATGAGCTCTTAAGATATTTAAGTATAAGAAAATATTGAAAATATAGTAAATGAAAAAACTAAGATGATACTTTTGAGTTTCTTATAAAGGAAATATTTATCTAAATGAATATAAAAAATCCTAACTTTAAGCAGTTAAGTTATAGGTTTTTTTCTGATTATCTCTTATTTAATATTTTTCACATTTTTCTANTCAACTCTTCGCATGAGGTGGCCAAAGTATTGGAGTTTCAGCTTTAGCATCAGTCCTTCCAAAGAACACCTAGGACCGATCTCCTTTAGAATGGACTGGTTGGATCTCCTTGCAGTCCAAGGGGCTCTCAAGCATCTTCTCCAACACCACAGTTCAAAAGCATCAATTCTTTGGCACTCAGCTTTCTTCACAGTCCAACTCTCACATCCATACCTGACCACTGGAAAAACCATAGCCTTGACTAGATGGACCTTTGTTGGCAAAGTAATGTCTCTGCTTTTGAATATGCTGTCTAGGTTGGTCATAACTTTGCTTCCAAGGAGTAAGCCTCTTTTAATTTCATGGCTGCAGTCACCATCTGCAATGATTTTGGAATATTTATTTACTACAAGAGATACTTCATAAAAGAGTTTTCTCTAAGGTTATGAAATAAGATTATGGGAAAAAACCCAAGGGGTTAGAATCATTACGTCATAGTCAGCATGCTTCAATAGGTCTCTCATATTAAAAAAAAAAAAAATCAAATGTTGGCAAATACTTGCTGTTGTTAGGAGCATAAATTGATACAAGTTTCTAAATGGCTATATTAGCCCAAGCTTCTATAACAAATACTATAAACTTATGGTATTATAAACAACAGAATTTATTTCTTAAAGTTTTGACGTCTTGAAGTTCAGGATTGAGTGCTAGCATGGCTGGGTTCTGGTGATACCCTTTTCAGAGTTGCAGACTGCAGACTTCCTGTATCTTCACATGGAAGAAACAGAGCTAACTAGCTCTTTGCTGCTTGTAAGGCACTAATCCCATTCTTGAGGGCTCTATCCTTGTGATCTAGTTACCTCTCGAAGGCTCCACTTCCAAATATGATCACACTGGATATTAGATTTAAATATATGAAGTTTGGGGAGACGCAAACATTCAGTCCATTACAATGGCACTTTGGCAGAAATATATATCCTTTGCCCCCAATTCCATTTCTAGCAATTTATTCTAATGAAATATGAGATGTATATGTATATATGAGTGTGTGCATTATTTATTTTCATGCTATTTATAAAGTTTAAAAATTAGAAGCCTCTTAAATGATTATGCTACAGCCACATAACCAAATACCATAAAACTATTGTAAATTACGTTTAAATTTGTGTTTAATATACTAAAAAGGAAAAATTGCAGGTGACAAAAATCATGAGCTCTTAAGATATTTAAGTATAAGAAAATATTGAAAATATAGTAAATGAAAAAACTAAGATGATACTTTTGAGTTTCTTATAAAGGAAATATTTATTTAAATGAATATAAAAAATCCTAACTTTAAGCAGTTAAGTTATAGGTTTTTTTCTGATTATCTCTTATTTAATATTTTTCACATTTTTCTACAAGAAGCATGCGCTATGTTCACTCATACAAAAACTTTTTAAAATTCTGATAAAATGAATGGGAGGATAAGAGCAGAAGGACTTAAGTGATTGTAGTTTTTCGCATCTTAATCATACCTCTTCTCCACTTTTGCAGATACTTTAACTTGAGCTTTATCAGTATAGATTTAGTGGAACATTTATTTATTCTTACATTACATGTATGATATATATCCTAACTTTTTCTATTTTAAGGCAGTCTCCCATGTTCCATAGTTTAAAATTGTGGATTTCTATCAAGCACTGCTTTGTACACTTGAAGAGATTAATATCCCTTTATCCCCCCCACCCTTTTTTTTAAAGTTTTTGTCTTGCTTTCTCAGCCACCTGTTACTGTGCACCTCTTTGCAGATGTGGATGCCCTTAAGGTATAAAAAAGAAGTCATAGTCTTCACTTTTCTCAATAAAATACTACATTTGCTGTCTCAGTCCCTGGCATCTTAAAGTGTATGGACTTGGTGCTCTTTAGGAACTCACTCTAGTGACTCAGCTTCACATTTTTTGCTATATATAGAACATGCTTGAATGCCAGTGGAGAAAGTTAATAAACAAAGAAGAGACAAAGGAATGTTGTGGTTAATGAATAAATAACTAGACATGTCTTCCAGGGAGGTACCATTTATATCAGACCTCAGAAAATGACCTTAACTTGGACAGGCTGGTGTCTATTCCTTAGCAGTTGCAGATCCAGAAACTTGTTTTGGTCAGGGGAACTGATTTCATGCTATGCAAACTTACTGAAGACTCCTATGGGAAACAAGCAAATTATTTCTTAATAGTATCAAGCCGTAATAGTTTGATAGCTCACATCTTCACTGTAGGGCTGCCTCTGCAAATGGGATGCGAACAATTCAGTTCAGTTCAGTTCAGTAGCTGAATCGTGTCCGACTCTGCGACCCCATGAATCGCAGCACGCCAGGCCTCCCTGTCCATCACCAGCTCCCGGAGTTCACTCAGACTCACGTCCATCGAGTTAGTGATTCCATTCAGCCATCTCATCTTCTGTTGTCCCCTTCTCCTCCTGCCCCCAATCCCTCCCAGCATCAGAGTCTTTTCCAATGAGTCAACTCTTCATATGAGGTGGCCAAAGTATTGGAGTTTCACCTTTAGCATCATTCCTTCCAAAGAACACCCAGGGCTGATCTCCTTTAGAGTGGACTGGTTGGATCTCCTTGCATTCCAAGGGACTCTCAAGCGTCTTCTCCAACACCACAGTTCAAAAGCATCAATTCTTCGGTACTCAGCTTTCTTCACAGTCTAACTCTCACATCCATACCTGACCACTGGAAAAACCATAGCCTTGCCTAGATGGACCTTTGTTGGCAAAGTAATGTCTCTGCTTTTGAATATACTTCCTAGGTTGGTCATAACTTTCCTTCCAAGGAGTAAGCATTTTTTAACTTCATAGCTGCACTCACCATCTGCAGTGATTTTGGAGCCCCCCCAAAATAAAGTCAGCCACTGTTTCTCCATCTATTTGCCATGAAGTGATGGGACCAGATGCCATGATCTTAGTTTTCTGAACGTTGAGCTTGAATTCAATTTTTTCACTCTCCTCTTTCACTTTTATCAAGAGGCTCTTTAGCTCCTCTTCACTTTCTGCCATAAGGGTGGTGTCATCTGCATGTCTGAGGTTACTGATACTTCTCCCGGCAGTCCTGACTCCAGCGTGTGCTTCCTCATGTGTGTGTTATGTCATGTGTTTCTCATGTAAAAATAGCATGTGTTTGTTAGCCATCTGTATGTCTTCTTTGGAGGAATGTCTGCTTAGGTGTTTTTCCCACTTTTTGACTGGGTTGTTTTGTTTTTTCTGGCAGTGAGTTATATGAGCTGCTTGTATATTTTGGAAATTAATCCTTGTCAGTTGTTTGGTTTGCTATTATTTTCTCCCATTCTGAGAAGAAAAAGAAATAAAAGGAACCAGATTGGAAAAGAAGAAGTAAAGTTCTCTCTGTTCGCAGATGACATGATACTATACATGGAAAACCCTAAAGATACTATCAGAAAACTACTAGAGCTAATCAGTGAATTTAGCAAAGTCTCAGAATACAAAATCAATAAACAGAAATCACTCGCCTTCCTATATACTAACAATGAAAAATCAGAAAGAGAAATTAAGGAACCAATCCATTCACTAAAGAAACAAAAAGAATAAAATATCTACGAATAAACCTACCTAAGGTGACAAAAGAACTATATATAGAAAATTATAAGACACTGATGAAAGAGATCAAACATGACATAAACAGATGGAGAGATATTCCATGTTCCCTGGGAAGAGGAATCAATATTTTGAAAATGACTGTACTAACAAATGCAATCTACAGATTCAACGTCATCCCTATCAAATTACCAATGGCATTTTCCACAGAACTAGAACAAAAAATTTCACAATTCATATGGAAGCACAAAAGACCCCAAATAGCCAAAGCGGTCTTGAGAAAAAAGAATGTCGCTGGAGGAATCAACCTTCCTGACTAGGTTGTACCTACAAAGCTACAGTCATCAAGACAGTATGGTACTGGCACAAAAAACAGAAATACAGACCAATGGAACAAGATAGAAAGCCCAGAAATAAACTCACACACCTATGAGTACCTTATTATTGACAAAGGAGGCAAGTATATACAATGGGGCAAAGAAAGCCTCTTCAATGAGTATGCTGGGAAATCTGGACAGCAAATGTAAAAGAATGAAATCAGAACAGTTTCTAACACCATACACAAAGATAAACTCAAAATGGATCAAAGACCTAAATGTAAGACCAGAAACTATAAAACTCATAGAGGAAAACAGGCAGAACACTCGACATCAATCAAAGCAAGATCCTCTGTGACCCACCTCCTAGAGTAATGAAAATAGAAACTAAAGTAAACAAGCGGGCGCTGCTGCAGCTGCTAAGTCACTTCAGTCGTGTCCGACTCTGTGCGACCCCATAGACGGCAGCCCACCAGGCTCCCCCGTCCCTGGGACTCTCCAGGCAAGAACACTGGAGTGGGCTGCCATTTCCTTCTCCAATGCATGAAAGTGAAAAGTGAGAGTGAAGTCGCTCAGTCATGTTCGACCCTTAGTGCCTCATGGACTGCAGCCCACCAGGCTCCCATCCATGGGATTTTCGAGGCAAGAGTACTGGAGTGCAGTGCCATTGCCTTCTCCGCAAGTGAGGCCTAGCTAAACTTAAAAGCTTTTGCACAGCAAAGGAAACTATAAGCAAAGGCAACTTAAGGACAGACTTTTACAAAAACAGTGTTGTAACAACTGGACATCCATAGGCAAAAATATAACCTAAGCCTCATATCTTCTAGAAATTAAGTAAAACTGGATTACAGATCTTAATGTAAAATACAAAGATAAAAAACTTTTAGAATCTGCAGGATAAAACTGTTATAAGATGGAGTTAGACAAAGAATTTTTACACACAACACCAAAGCATGATCCATGAAAGAAAACAATTATAAATTAAGACTTCAATTTAAAACTTTTGCTTCATGAAAGACAAAGAAAATTAAAAGCAAGCTATAACTGGGAGAAAATATTTACAAATGGCATATCTGACAGAGGATTTCTATTCTAAATATGTAAAGAATTCTCAAAACTCAGTAGTAAGAAAATACAGACACCAATTAAAAATTGAGTAAAAGACTTGAACAGAAAGTTCACCAAAGAGCTAGACGGAGGGCAATTGACTACACTAAAAGACATACGGTAACTTTAGCCATAGGTAAATCCAAATTAAAGGCATAACAATGTTGTAACAGCTAAAATTGTTTTTAAAGAGTGACAATGCCAAATGCTGGAAAAGATACATAACAACTACAATTCACATACATTGTAAGCAGGAAGACAAAATAGGACAGCAAATCTGAAAAAGTGTGGCAGCTACTATAAGGTTATTAATAAGAATACACTTACTATACGACCCAGCAATCCCATTCCTTGTATCTATCTCAGAAAAATGAGTATCTGTGCTCACACAAAAACCTGTACACAAATGTTTATAATAGCTCTATTCATAATCACTCCAAACTGGAAATAACCCAAATGTTTTTCAACAGATGAACAGATAATCAGACTTTAGTATAGTTTATCAGTGGAATACTACTGAGCAATAAAATGGAATGGATTACTGATACATGCAATAGCTTGGATGAATTTCAAAAGCATTATTGTCAGTGAAAGAAACAAGTCTCAAAAGAGTACATACTGTATGATTCCATTTATATGACTTTAATGGCACCCCATCCCAGTACTCTTGCCTGGAAAATCCAATGGACGGAGTAGCCTGGTGGGCTGCAGTCCGTGGGGTCGCTAACAGTCGGACAGACTGAGCGACTTCACTTTCACTTTTCTCTTTCATGCATTGGAGAAGGAAATGGCAACCCACTCCAGTATTCTTGCCTGGAGAATCCCAGGGACGGGGGAGCCTGGTGGGCTGCCGTCTATGGGGCCACACAGAGTCGGACACGACTGAAGTGACTTAGCAGCAGCAGCAGCAGTGAATCATCAGGGGCTAAGGGCGGATAGCCAGGGGTTTGGGGTGTGACACAAAGGGACAGCATGAGAGAATTCTGGGGGGATGAAACTGTTTAGTGTCCTGATTGTGGTGGTGGGTGCGTGGATGTATTTACCAGTTAAAATTTATATAGCCATACACCCTCATTTTCTTGGGCTCCAAAATCAATGTAGACAGTGACAGCCATGAAATCAGAAGACACTTGCTCCTTGGAAGAAGAGAGAAGACAAACCTAGACAGTGTATTAAAAAGCAGACACATCCCTCTGCCAAAACAGGTCCGTAGAGTCAAGGCCATGGTTTTTCCAGTAGTCATGCATGGCTGTGAGAGGGACCATAAGGAAGGCTGAGTGCTCAAGAACTGATGCTTTCGAACTGCGGTGCTGGCGAAGACTAGAAAGTCCCCTGGACAGCAGAGAGATCAAACCAGTCAATCCTGAAGGAAATCAACACTGAACAGTCATTGGAAGGACTGATGCTGAAGCTCCAGTACTTTGGCCACCTGATGCGAAGAGCCAACTCACTGGAAAAGACCCCGATGCTGGGAAAAACTGACAGTAAGAGGAGAAAGGGACAATAGAGGACGAGATGGTTTGATGGCATCTCGGACTCAATGGACATAAGTCTGAGCAAACTCAGGGAGACACTGAATGACAGGGAAGCCTGGCATGCTTCAGTTCATGCTGTTGCAAAGAGTCAGACCTGACTTAGCAAAGAGTCAGACGTGACTGAACCCTCCCCACCAAAAAAGTCTATTATACTGTAGGTTAATCAAGATTTTTTTTAAAGCTGTTAAAATATATAGTTTAAGTTATCTTAGAACTTTTCTAGTTAGTCACGAATTAAGGCTGAAAATAAATGTTTTGAGCATGTGAAAACCAATGAAATGGGAGGACAAAGAGATAGTTGACTTAAATTTTTTAAAATTATATGGCAGATATACAAAGATATAAATTCTAAACTCAGAAACTCAAATTATATCCCTCAACTAACCATAGAGGCTGTTAATACATAGTAATAACTAAAGACAAATATTTAACATCACCATGTAAAAAGGATAATTTGAGATGAAACAAATAGAGCATATATTAAGTCAAAGATTCCACATTCGTACTAGATATTCATTTGGTCCTTGAAATAAAAATGACATTGTTTATTATTAGGGTGGTATGTCCCTTGTTTTTCCTAGTAGCAATTACAGATTTACAGTGGTTTATCTAAATTTTTCTCAACTGATTCTGTTTGACATTAAAAAAAAAAACAACCCACTTTTAAGAATGCTGACATGATGAATAAAGAAAGGGTGACATACATAAAAACAGAAAGTAGAATGGTGTTTGCCAGCAACTTAGCAGCAGCAGCAGCGGGGTAGGAAGGGGGCGGGCAGGTAGGAGAAACAGGGATATGTTGGCAAAAGGGTACAGACTTTCATTTATAAGATGAATAATTTCTGTATGGCATGGTGACTATGGTTAATATTACTGTATTCTATATTTTGAATCTGCAAAAAGGGTAGATCTTGAATGTTTTCGTTTCCCCCTGCAAAAGAGGATAACTATGTGAGGCAATGGAAATGTAATTAGCTTGACTGCCATAAGCATTTCACAATGTATATGTGTATCAAATTAACATGCTGTATTCTTTAAATATATAGCCACTCCAGTATTCATGGGCTTCCCTGGTGGCTCAGATGGTAAAGAATCCGCCTGCAATGTGGGAGAGACCTGGGTTCGATCCCTGGGTTGGAAAGATCCCCTGCAGGAGGGCATGGCAACCCACTCCAGTATTCTGGCCTGGAGAATCCCAATGGACAAAGGAGCCTGGTGGACTATAGTCCATGGGCTGCAAAGAAGTGGACACAACTGAGCTACTAAGTGCGCATGCACACACATACACTTTTAACTATATACAAATTTTAGTCATCAGTTATACCTCAATAAAGCTGGGAGGGAGAAAAAAAAAAGGCTGCTGACTGAGACCACATACTGTCATAACTGCCACTCTTTACCACCCTAAGGAGCCACGAAATAAACTTTTTTCTTCTCAGGAAATAAACCCAGGGCAAATCAATCTACTAAAACACAGAGGGTTGTAATTCGAGGCAGCTATCCTCTGTAATGATACATATGTGATGGGTACCATAAAATTAGACCTTAGGTTCTAACTGTCAAAAGTAAAAACACAGATGACCACAAGTCATTTACTCAAATAAGTGACCAACCTCACCATCTGCAACTTTTCCTAGTTCTTAAAGCATTACAGTTATCTGTGAGAGCACTCAATTTCTTCCAAGTGATAACAGCACTTTTGTAACTCTTTTCAATCTTAACTCTTCCAAGGATATAAACTTTAAGTAGCAAATACTAATCTTTCTCGAGTTGAAAGTACCTTAAAATGTAAATTTTGGTGTAATTTAAAAATTGATAACATATTTACCCATTGATCAACAATTTACTGAATGCTTAAAATATTCCAAGCCCTAAGGGTCACAGAAAAGAGATCAATGCCAGTCAGAAATGGCTGCTATCCAAAAGTCCACAAGCAATAAATGCTGGAGAGGGTGTGGACAAAAAGGAACCCTCTTACACTGTTGGTGGGAATGCAAAGTAGTACAGCCACTATGGAGAACAGTGTGGAGATTCCTTCAAAAACTGGAAATAGAACTGCCATACGACCCAGCAATCCCACTGCTGGGCATACACACCGAGGAAACCAGAACAGAAAGAGACACATGTACCCCAATGTTCATCGCAGCACTGTTTATAATAGCCAGGACATGGAAGCAACCTAGATGTCCATCAGCAGATGAATGGATAAGAAAGCTGTGGTACATATACACAATGGAGTATTACTCAGCCATTAAAAAGAATACATTTGAATCAGTTCTAATGAGGTGGATGAAGCTGGAGCTGATTATACAGAGTGAAGTAAGTCAGAAAGGAAAACACCAATACAATATACTAACACATATATAAGGAATTTAGAAAGATGGTAACGATAACCCTCTATGTAAGACAGCAAAAGAGACACAGATGTATAGAACAGTTTTTTGGACTCTGTGGGAGAGGGCGAGGGTGGGATGATTTGGGAGAATGGCATTGAAACATGTATATTGTCATATATGAAACGAATCGCCAGTCCAGGTTTGATGCATGATATAGGATGCTCAGGGCTGGTACACTGGGATGACCCAGAGGGATGGGATGGGGAGGGAGGTGGGAGGGGGGTTCAGGATGGGGAACACGTGTACACCCGTGGCAGATTCATGTTGATGTATGGCAAAACCAATACAATATTGTAAAGTAATTAACCTCCAATTAAAATAAATAAATTTATATTTNGCATGATATAGGATGCTCAGGGCTGGTACACTGGGATGACCCAGAGGGATGGGATGGGGAGGGAGGTGGGAGGGGGGTTCAGGATGGGGAACACATGTGCACCCGTGTAATGCTTCATGTCAATGTATGGCAAAACCAATACAATATTGTAAAGTAATTAGCCTCCAATTAAAATAAATTTAAAATAAATAAATAAATAAGAGATCAAAATGGCACAGATCCTCAAAGATTTAGCTGAGGATACAATACACACCTGTGAGATAATAAAACACCAGGATTTTAAGTAAGAAAGTACTATGTATAACAATTAAAGAATAATATCTAAACAGATGTCAAAACACTCTTTAACAAGTCTTCTATATAAGTCAAATGGTAATTCAGAAGAGAAGAAAAAATTCATCTGAAGTAGGGAGGACGGGGTATGGCAAAAAGAAGCGTGTGCTGGAGTCCAGAGGCTTGTCTCAGCCCTGCCGTTAACACTCGGGGTTAAGTCCCAGCTGTTCCACAGTGCCCAGGGAGCAGTCACGGTACCTGGCACAAAAAACACATCTGTCCATTCACTGTGATCTTCTGGCTAAGCAAGAAGGAGGAGCAAGCAGGCGCTCCTTTCAGAAGGGAGCAGCTCAGGATGTCTGCTACGCAGGCAGACACCACAAGCTCCCTGCTTGCATTCAGTAACGCCGTCTCACAACCACATGAAAGAAAGGATGCTGGCCCCAAAAGAAGGAGCTAGCCGCTCTCCTCGTCTCCTCCAGAGTACACACTCATCAAGGGCTGCACTGTCCTGGACCCAGCCGCACCAGCACATCACAGTCCCAGAGACCCATATGATGCATCAGCTTAGTCTGGCTTAGTTTTAGGTTGGTTCTCAGGGTCTCAGTAAGCTCATCTGAAGGAAAGGAAATGGGATCAAGTCCAACATTATAATCTATGAATGTAATAAATTAGAAATATTAACTAGAGAGTATGATCTTACTATGTTATCAGCAACAAGTAAAAACAGTTTATTAAATCCGTTACCCAGACTTGTTTGTTTTACAAGAAATACCAACCTGTTTAGAAATGTCAAATTAAGAAGAAATCACTATTGAATTCTTTAAAAGAATGATTCTTAGCTTAGTCTCAAAATATTAAAATGGGGGCTTCCCTGATGGCTCAGTGGTAAAGAATCCACCTGCTAATGCAGAAGACATGGGTTCAACCTCTGATCCAGGAAAATCCCACATGCTACGGAGCAACTAAGCCCTTGCATCACCACTCTAGAGCCTGTGCTCTAAAGCCCAGGAGCCACAGCTTTTGAGCCCATATGCCTTCACCCACTGGAGCCCACGCGCCCTAGAGCCTGCACTCCACAACGAGAGAAGCCACTGCGATGAGAAGGCCGCATACCACAACCGGAGAGTAGCCCCTGCTCTCTGCAACTAGAGAAAGCCCACACGGCAACACTCAGCGTAGCCAAAAGTAAATAAATGAAATTTTTAAAAAATGTGAAAATGCTTAGATCTCACAGTAGAACATAACTTATGCAAAGATTCATCACAGTTCTTCAATAAGTTGAATTAACTTTATCACTCACAACAATAGTCTTAGAAATCAAATAGTGTTAGTACCTCAACACCACCTAGCCTAGAGCAGAGTTCCTATCAATGCCTGCTGCTGTTGCTGTTGCTGTTAAGTCGCTTCAGTCGTGTCCGACTCTGTGTGACCCCATAGACGGCAGCCCACCAAGCTCCCCATCCTTGGGATTCTCCAGGCAAGAATACTGCAGTGGGTTGCCATTTCCTTCTCCAATGCATGAGAGTGAAAAGTGAAAGTGAAGTTGTTCAGTCGTGTCTGACTCGTAGCAACCCCACGGACTGCAGCCTACCAGGCTCCTCCATCCATGGGATTTTCCAGGCAAGAGTACTGGAATGGAAAAGACCCTGATGCTGGGAAGGACTGAGGAAGGGAGGAGGGGACGACAGAGGATGCGATGGCTGGATGGCATCACCGACTCGATGGACATGAGTTTGGGTAAACTCTGGGAGTTGGTGATGGACAGGGAGGCCTGGTGTGCTGCAGTCCATGGGGTCGCAAAGAGTCAGACACGACTGAGTGATGGAACAACAACAAATAAAACTGTAGCCCACAAAGTTCTGGGCATGGCACTCCCTTGCCTGTCCGCTTGGATCTCTTACAAGCATCCTATATGAATAAGTTCTTTCCTTACCTTCACTCTGCGTCTCACTGAGTTCTTTCTGTGTCGAAACAGAGGAACCTACACACTCTACCAAGAACTGAGATGCGTTCTGTCAGTTTCAAAGTCATCCCATCTCAGGACAAAGAGTGAGTAGAGGCCATTTCCACTCATTCATTCTTTTTCATTCACACCAGCGGGTTACTGGGCGACAGGTTGGCATGCAGGGGCTGGGAGGGGTTCAAGGAGGAAAAACACAGCTTGCCCAAAGCACTCTGAGTCCAGGTAGGGAGAGGAAAAGAAAAGAAAATACCCACAGATAACTAGAAGTTGAGATAAAAAGTAATACATGTCACTTTTTAACACAGAGATAAGATGCTCTGGGGTTTTAGCAGAGGGCAAGTGTTACTATTCCAGATGCTGAATGATGAAAATTCTGTGAGTTGTCAGGCCTGGGAGGAATTCACAGGACTTTCAAACTGAAGGGGGGATGGATCCAAACTCTGCTTTACAGAAAAGGAAACTGAGGTCCAGAGAGAAGAAGTATTTTCCTCATTTGTTCCGCCATGTGCATTCATCTGGACTCCCTGTTCTTTGACCGAAATACCCAGAAACACACTGGTCTTTTTTGACCCGAAGAGCAGAGATGTTTTGAATGTTCCAACGTGTCTCTTGTTCTAAGAGCCCTTAAAGGATGTGAGTTATGGGTTTTTCCTCCTGCCTCGGTTCCTTAAATTATGCTCACAGCTTGGCAGAGAACTCTTAACTGCCTGGCCCATTAATCAGGCAGAGCCATAAATTTCTTGCCTCATTGCCCAGTGGAGAATCCTTCTGGAAGATGTTCACGCTGGAGTAGTTCGGGAAGCTCCCATCGGATCCACAGCCTTCTCATGCCAGGTTCCCCTGGGCCTTGGGACAACACAGGGCAGCCCCGGGACATACGCCCGAACGGTTCCCCAGCCGGGGTGGAGCCTGGCTCTATGGTCCAGGACCAGCCACTCCATCACTCTGGGCTCATCTATGGAGCGGGAATTAGCCCACCTATCTCCCTGGATTGTTCTGAAGGTTAATGAGACAAAGTGTGTGAACCAGGAACTTTCCTGATGGCTCAGCAGGTAAAGAATCTACCTGCCAATGCAGGAGACATGAGAGATGTGGGTTCGATCCCTGGGTCGGGAAGATCCCCTGCAGGACATGGCAATCCACTCCAGTATTCTTGCCTGGAGAATCCCAAGGACAGAGGAGCCTGGGGGGCTACAGTCCATGGGGTCACAAAGAGTCGGACACAGCTGAGCAACTTTGCATGCAGCAAGCCTATGTCACTCTCCTCCTCTCTCTGAAACGCAGGCAGGACACACACCACTCACGGGGCCACGGAAGTCGCAAACCCCAGGGTGAGGGTCCTGCTTTCCTAGCGCCCCTTCCGGCAGACACGCCAGGCTGTCCTCGCAGCCAGAGGCCGTCTCTCCTTCTGCAGGCTTTTCTTCCCTGATCTTTGGCCACAGCCCAGGGGCACTTCTCAGGGTGAACCTCCCAGGGCTGCAGGGTCTTTGCTCAGTTTGATTGTGAAATAGTAACATGAGGACATCCCTGCAAGTGTGGAGTGTGTATGCGCTGAGACTCAACGTCTCAGTTCTAGCCACAGCCCCTGAGGGGTGCCTGCAAGATCTGTCTACTTCCAAGGAAGCACTCCCAGCTCTCAGGATATGGAAGTGGCTACAAGTCGGTGGCTGGGGACGGTGACTGCAGCCATGAAATTAGAAGATGATTGCTTCTTGGCAGGAAAGCTATGACCAACCTAGACAGTGTGTTAAAAAGTGAAAACATTACTTTGCCAACAAAGGTTCGTCTAGTCAAAGCTATGATCTTTCCAGTAGTCATGTATGGATGTGAGAGTTGGAATATAAAGAAAGCTGAGCGCTGAAGAACTGATGCTTTTGAACTGTGGTGTTGGAGACTTTTTTTTTTTAATTGGAGGCTAATTACTTTGCAATATTGTGGTGGTTTTTGCCATATATTGACATGACTCAGCCATGGGGGTACATGTGTCCCCCACCCTGAACCCCCCACCCCTTCCCTCTCCCATCCCTCAGGGTCATCCCAGAGCACTGGCCCTGAGCGCCCTGATTCATGCATCAAGCCTGGACTGGCGATCTGTTTCCCATATGATAATACACATGTTTCAGTGCTTTTCTCTGAAATCATCCCACCCTCGCCTTCTGGAGAAGACTCTTGAGAGTCCCTCAGACTGCAAGGAAATCAAACCAGTCAATCTTAAAGGAAATCAACCCTGAATACTCTTTGGAAAGACCGATGCTGAAGCTCCAATACTTAGGCCACTTGATGCAAAGAGCCAACATGAATTGGAAAATACCCTGATGCTGGCAAAGATTGAAGGAAGGAGAAGGGGACGACAGAGGATGAGATGGTTGGATGGCATCACGGATTCAATGGACAGGAACTTAGGCACACTCTGGGAGATGGTGAGGGACAGGGAAGCCTGGCGTGCTGTCGTCCTTGGGGTCTCGAAGAGTCGGACACAACTTGGCTAACAGGGGCAACAAAGATAGCTGGGGAAAGCAGGGCCAGGGTCAGCAGGACCACGCCCACAGCCAGCAGAATGGGGATTACTGAGCAGCCAATCTGTCTGCTTCCAGAGCACTTGCTCCCAGGCAGGAAGGCTGTGATCCCTGTTCTCTCTGGACACGTGTAGGTCTAGTCTTTGATCGAAAGTTCTGGATCTCTGAGGAGAGTCCAGAGACAGGATCCCACCCCCAGCATCCAATCTGATACAAAGGCATCCTGGAAAGTGGCTCCGTAATGTCCACCTGAAGGTTAAGTTACTGTGGAGTCTTGATGCTGCCTTAAAGAAAAAAAAGTTTAGACACATCCACTTTACATTTGCCATGTTGGGTAATTCTATAATAAATATAAGTAATGTGGGGCCCTTTTCACTTTATTACATGTCTGAAGTCAGTAGTGTGAATGCAACATGGTTGACTGGAGACTTTTGACCTTTATAAACCTTTCTCAGAAACTACTCATAGCCCTATCTTTTTTTTTTTTTTTCAAAATAACTTTTTCTTCCTCCCATTATCATTGTATAATTCAGTGGTCCTGCTTTTTGAAAAGTATTTTTGGTGCCCTTTGCAGCTCAAAGTTGGAATTGCCAAGGACTGTACATTTGAGACTTAACTCTTCTTTTTTTAAATGTGTTCAATTCAGTTCAGTTCAGTTGCTCAGTCGTGTCTGACTCTTTGCGACCCCACGGGCTGCAGCACACCAGGCCTCCCTGTCCCTCATCAACTCCCAGTGTTTACTCAAACTCATGTCCATTGAGTCAGTGACGCCATCCAACCATCTCATCCTCTGTCATCCCCTTCTCCTCCCGCCTTCAAGCTTTCCCAGCATAAGGGTCTTTTCCAATGAGTCAGCTCTTCACATCAGGTGGCCAAAGTATTGGAGTTTCAGCTTCAACATCAGTCCTTCCAATGAACACCCAGGACTGATCCCCTTTAGGATGGACTGGTTGGATCCCCTTGCTGTCCAAGGGACTTTCAAGAGTTTTCTCCACCACAGATCAAAAGCATCAATCAAAATGTGTTATGTCTGTTCGTTTAGCTTTTACTCCTTTTCCTTCTATTTGGTTAAAATTCCCATGAAGTGGAATGAACAGATCCTCAGTATACCACTGGATGACTTTTGACAACTGGATACACCTGTGGAACTTTTGCCCTTCTAGTAAAACAGAGCATTTTCATCACCACAGAAAGTTTACTCATGTCCTTCCTATTAAGCTTTCTGCCCCAGAGAAAACCACTGCTGTGGTTTCTACTGGCATTGACTAGTCTATCGTATCCTAGAACATCATGTAAACAGTGTGTCTTATTTTGCATCTCACTTGTTTTACTCAACAAAATGTTCTTAAGATGCATACAGTTTCATGCATCAGGAGTTTGCTCACTTCTGTCATTGAGTAGTATTCTGTTGTATGAATACATCACAGTCCACTCTCCTAGGCCTGGAAATGTAGGTTGTTTATACATTTTCAAAAGTAGAAATAGGGCTTCCCTGGGGGCTCAGACAGTAAAGAATCTGCCTGCCATGCAGGAGACTCGAGTTCAGTCCCTGGGCCAGGAAGATCCCCTAGAGAAGGGAAAGTCAACCCACTCCACTATTCTTGCCTGGTGAATCCCATAGACAGAGGAGCCTGGTGGGCTACAGTCCATGGGGTCTAACAGAGTTAGACATGAATGAGTGACCAATTTGGGCTTCCTTGGTGGCTCAGATGGAAAAGTATCTGCCTGCAATGTGGGAGACCTGGATTCAATATATTATGAAGATCTTTGTATGACTATTTTAGTGGACATATTTCTTGTGGGTAAATATTTACTAGTGGAATTGCTTGGTCATTTCGGAGATGAATGCTTTATAGTGAAAGTGAAAGCCGCTCAGTCATGTCTGACTCTTTGTGACCCCACAGATACAGTCCATGGAATTCTTCAGGCCAGAATACTGGAGTGGGGTGCCTTTTCCTTCTCTAGGAGATCTTCCCGACCTAGGGATTGAACCTGGGGCTCCTGCATTGTAGGCAGACGCTTTACAATCTGAGCCACCAGGGAAGCCCAGTAGAATAGCTAGACTCAAAGGACTAAAAATTCCAAACGTTAGTGAGGAGGTGAAGAAACTGGAACCTTCATAAACTGCTGGTGGGAATGTAAAATGCACAGTTACTTTCAAAGACCACCTGGCAATTCCCTGAGATATTTAATATTTATCAAATAACAATACCCAGTTGTGCATGTGACTGGTGATAGAAGCAAGATCTGATGCTGTAAAGAGCAATATTGCATAGGAACCTGGAATGTCAGGTCCATGAATCAAGGCAAATTGGAAGTGGTCACACAAGAGATGGCAAGGGTGAATGTCGACATTCTAGGAATCAGTGAACTAAAATGGACTGGAATGGGTGAATTTAACTCAGATGACCATTATATCTACTACTGCGGGCAGGAATCCCTCAGAAGAAATGGAGTAGCCATCATGGTCAACAAAAGAGTCCGAAATGCAGTACTTGGATGCAATCTCAAAAACAACAGAATGATCTCTGTTCGTTTCCAAGGCAAACCATTCAATATCACAGTTATCCAAGTCTATGCCCCAACCAGTAATGCTGAAGAAGCTGAAGTTGAACGGTTTTATGAAGACCTACAAGACCTTGTAGAACTAACACCCAAAAAAGATGTCCTTTTCATTCTAGGGGACTGGAATGCTAAAGTAGGAAGTCAAGAAACACCAGGAGTAACAGGCAAATTTGGCCTTGGAATGCGGAATGAAGCAGGGCAAAGACTAATAGAGTTTTGCCAAGAAAATGCACTGGTCATAGCAAACACCCTCTTCCAGCAACACAAGAGAAGACTCTACACATGGACATCACCAGATGGTCAACACAACTGGAGTTTCAGCTTTAGCATCATTCCTTCCAAAGAAATCCCAGGGTTGATCTCCTTCAGAATGGACTGGTTGGATCTCCTTGCAGTCCCAGGGACTCTCAAGAGTCTTCTCCAACACCACAGTTCAAAAGCATCACTTGTTCGGCACTCAGCTTTCTTCATAGTCCAACTCTCACATCCATACATGACTACTGGAAAAACCATAGCCTTGATGAGACAGACCTTTGTTGCCAAGGTAATGTCTCTGCTTTTTAATATACTGTCTAGGTTGGTCATAACTTTCCTTCCAAAGAGTAAGCATCCTTTAATTTCATGGCTGCACTCACCATCTGTAGTGATTTTGGAGCCCCCAAAAAATAAAGTCAGCCACTGTTTGCCATCTATTTGCCATGAAGTGAGGGGACCAGATGCCATAATCTTAGTTTTATGAATATTGAGCTTTAATCCAACTTTTTCACTCTCCTCTTTCACTTTCATCAAGAGGCTTTTTAGTTCCTCTTCACTTTCTGCCATAAGGGTGGTGTCATCTGCATATCTGAGGTGATTGATATTTCTCCCAGCAATCTTGANCCCACCTATTTCCCATGAAGTGATGGGACCGGATCCCATGATCTTCGTTTTCTGAATGTTGAGCTTTAAGCCAACTTTTTTGCTCTCTTCTGTCACTTTCATCAAGAGGCTTCTTAGCTCCTCTTCACTTTCTGCCATAAGGGTGGTGTCATCTGCATATCTGAGGTGATTGATATTTCTCTCAGCAATCTTGATTCTAGCTTGTGTTTCTTCCAGTCCAGCGTTTCTCATGATGTACTCTGCATAGAAGTTAAATAAGCAGGGAGACAATATACAGCCTTGATGTACTCCTATTCCTATTTGGAACCAGTCTGTTGTTCCATGTCCAGTTCTAACTGTTGCTTCCTGACCTGCATACAGGTTTCTCAAGAGGCAGGTTAGGTGGTCGGGTATTCCCATCTCTCTCATCCTAAGGGAAATGAATCCTAAATATTCTTAGGAAGGATTGATGCTGAAGTTCCAATACTTTGGCCACCTGATGTGAACAGAAGACTCATTAGAAAAGAGCCTGATGATGGGAATGATTGAAGGCAGCAGAAGGGGCCAACAGATGGTTGGATGGCATTACTGACTCAATGGACATGAGTTTGAGGAAACTCTGGGAGATGGTGAAGGACAGGGAAGCTTGGCTTGCTGCAGTTCATGGGGTCAAAAGTAGTCAGACATGAGTGAGCGAAAAAACCACAGCAAAGTGAGCAGGCACAAACTTATTTCTCTTGAGCTCACTAGCCTGGCACCTAGCATATTGCAGGCACTAGATACAAACAAGAAAACAAAAGTATAGACGCTTTATAGACACTGCCACTGCAACAGTAATTTACACACTCACATTTAGGCAACCCAGGAGAACTCTGCAGTTTGCGATGGTAAACTGAAATCATGTTCCCCTTGACAGTAAATAATGATCAATGACTAATAGAACCCTCAAATATTGGAAATCAAAGGAGAAAACATCACAAAGCAAGAGACCAACCAGATAATTATTTGTTCCACCTGTCAAACAGCTTTTAACAGAATTTTTTAAACTGATGATTTACTTAATATATTTTCAGAGAGCTTTCTTAGGACTGAAACAATAGAGTAAACACCAGGCATTAATCACAGATGACTACAGAGAAAAAGTCAAAGGAAAAGGGAGCTGAAAGCAGTGACAGAGTGAAAACACTCTGAGAAAGAATGTCTTCTTATTCACCATGATGATTATTTTCTGATAAATAGCTTGCCTTTCCCTCTCAGTTCTTTTTATCTAAAGGTCTGCTCTACAATAACAAAACTCTGTTCTACTAAAACTAACTGTGGGTGTCATTTAATAATTTTTTAAACTCCCTCTAATTTGCACAGATTAATTAACATATATACAAGATAACAATAAATTCTGAGGTAGCCATGTCATTTTTATATGAAAAAACAAAACTGATTTACAGAATTGTTACTCTTTTTTACTTTTATGCTAAGAAACTTTCAGATGTCAGATCATTTTGATTTGCATTCCAGATTGTCAGTCTCAAATTCTGAACCATACATACAATCAATGTGAATATAGATTACATACACCATTTCCTATGATAATCATCATGGGAAGCAAAATGTCGATAATAAAAAAAGCTACCCAAAGTCTTGGCATTTTTTTTCTCTTGAGGAAAATGCAAACAAGCATGTGAATCACCTTAATTTTTGCTTGTAAATAGTAACTCAAATGCTTTCTTCAGAAATAGAAGTAGAGTGATGTCACCATCATAATTGCACTCAAAATAGCAATAATCTTGAAATTTTTTATGGGGAAGAAAATGATGAATGTTTTATACCTCACTTGGGAAAAATGTTATTGCCTCTGACCTTCAAAATGCATTTAGTCTACTTCATGAATAACCTATATTTACTGAAAACATTATTCACTTAAAGCCAAAGGAGACAGTAATTAGATGCCCACCTTTAAAATTTCAACCTTTCAAACATGTTGACCCTATTTTAGGAATCCACCACATTTAAAGCTTCAGTAATAATATGAGCAACTGTTCGTCCATAAGAAGAGATAGCCACATTTCCACCAATTAATTGTTTGCTTTCAATGAAGTATAAACCTATATCATAGCATCTACCATAAAAGCTAAGTTCTAAACTAGGAAATAAGTAATTCAGCTATCCCTTGGCATTTTTCTTGGAGAAGGAAATGGCAACCCACTCCAGTACTCTTGCCTGGAGAATCTCATGGAGGGAAGAGCCTGGTAGGCTACAGTCCATGGGGTCACAAAGAGTCAGACACGACTGACTATACTTATATATATATATATATATACACACACACACAATTACATATTTACACAATTACACAATTACACAATTACAATTTTCATATTCTTCTTAAAAAACTAACTAAAATGAAATATATGTATTTACGGTGTTCATGACAATATGGAGGTCTTTTTTTGTTTTTTGCTTCACACTCCACTTCTAAATTTCTTTTTTTTAAATTAATTAATTTATTTTAATGGGAGACTAATTACTTTACAATATTGTAGTGGTTTTTACCATACAGTAACATGAATCAACCATGGGTGTACATGTGTTCCCCATCCTGAAGCTTCCTCCCACCTCCCTCCCCATCCCATCCCTCAGGGCCATCCCAGTACACCAGCCCTGAGCACCCTATCTCATGCATCAAACCTGGACTGGCGATCTATTTCACATATGGTAATACGCATGTGTCAGTGCTATTCTCTCAAATCATCCCATCCTCGCATCCTCGCACAGAGTCCAAATGTCGGTTCCTTACATCTGTGTCTCTTTTACTGTCTCAAATACAGGGTCATCATTACCATCTTTCTAAATTCCATACATATATGTGTTAATATATTGTATTGGTGTTTTTCTCTCTGACTTTCTTCACTCTGTATAATAGGCTCCAGTTTCATCCACCACTTTAGAACTGATTCACATGCATTCTTTTTACTGGCCGAGTAATATTCCATTGTGCACATGTACCAGGCTTTCTTATCCATTCATCTGCCAACGGATATCTCGGTTGTTTCCATGTCCTGGCGATTGTAAGCAGTGCTGTGATGAACATTGGGGTACCCATGTCTCTTTCAGTTCTGGTTTCCTCAGTGTGTATGCCGAGCAGTGGAATTGCTGGGTCGTATGACAGCTCTATTTCCAGTTTTTTAAGGAATCTCCACCCTGTTCTCCATAGTGGCTGCGCTAGTTTGCATTCTCACCAAGAGAGAGTTCCCTATAGAGAACTATAAGAGAGTTCCCTTTTCTCCACACCGTCTCCAGCATTTATTGCTTGTAAACTTCTTGATAGCAGCCATTGTAACTGCTGTGAGATGGTACCTCATTGTGGTTTGGATTTGTATTTCTCTGATAATGAGTGATGTTGAGCATCTTTTCTTTTTTTTTAATTTAAATTTTACTTTTATTTTATTTTACTTTACAGTACTGTATTGGTTTTGCCATATATTGACATTGATCTGCCATGGGTGTATATGAGCTCCCAATCCTGAACCTTCCTCCCACTTCCCACCCCATATCATCTCTCTGGATCATCCCCGTGCACCAGCCCCAAGCATCCTGTATCGAACATAGACTGGCGCTTCATTTCTTACATGATAGTATACATGTTTCAATGCCATTCTCCCAAATCATCCCACCCTCGTGCTCTCCCTCAGAGTCCAAAAGTCTGTTCTATACATCTGTGTCTTTTGCTGTCTCGCATACAGGGTAATCATTACCATCTTTCTAAATTCCATATATATATGTCAGTATATTGTATTTGTGTTTTTCTTTCTGGCTTACTTCACTCTGTATAATTGGCTCCAGTTTTAAACATGTATTTCAGTTCAGGTGCTCAGTCATGTCTGACTCTTTGTGACCCCATGAATCGCAGCACGTCAGGCCTCCCTGTCCATCACCATCTCCCAGAGTTCACTCAGACTCACGTCCATCAAGTCAGTGATGCCATCCAGCCATCTCATCCTCGGTCGTCCCCTTCTCCTCCTGCCCCCAATCCCTCCCAACATCAGAGTCTTTTCCAATGAGTCAACTCTTTGCATGAGGTGGCCAAAGTACTGGAGTTTCAGCTTTAGCATCATACACATATATATAATTTTTAGTATTTCCATGGAGCAATGTTATCACTATAATATTAATAACGTAAATATATTTATCTTTCTATATCTTCAAAACATACCTCCAAATAAGAGATTTCAGCTATATCTATTAATACATGTGCACATCAACTCAACTAAATTCTTTCACTTGACCTGTCAGAACACTTTGTACTTTTAAAAAGATCCCAGAGAGACCAAAGAGCCTCAAAAAATTGGAACAACAATCTAAAACTTTAAATGTTTTTAAAAATGAGGTACTTTTACATCTTCAAGCCACGAATATTCTTCACTCTAATCATCCATCCAAAATCTCACCACTTCTCATTACCTCCACCAGTGTCACCTATACAATCTTCCCATATCCCTTGCTTTCACAGCAGCCTTCCAACTCTGTTACTTGCATCTACTCCTTCACTGAGACTTTCTATTTCTCACAAGCATGTTTTTCACTTACCTTCCAAAACCTAAAAATGTCTAATCATATTGCCATTGAATCTGGACCCTGGCTACTTCTAAGTCATCTTTTTCCCACTCCCCTTTTGCCCTATCAAATCTAGCCATACTTCACCTGTACACACATGCAGACACACACTTGATGAAGTGCTATCCAGTCTTTCTTAATTAATTCACATCTCTGCCAAAGATCTTTTTAACTACTGTATCTCGACAGTATCCTGCTCTACCCACTGTCCAATTCCTTCTTCTCACTTTTCTTCTCTAATTTGACTACACACTTATTGTCATCCAATGTATTATTGCTTTCCTGATGAGGTGAGGGACTGTTTCTCTTTTGTTCACTGCTAAATATCCAGCACTTTGAACAGTGCCTATGGATTGAAGATTAAAATGTGAGACCAGATTCTCTAAATTCCTAAAGGAAAGCATAGGTAGAACACTCTGGCATAAATTGCAGCAATATCTTTTTTGATTTGTCTCCCAGAATAATGGAAATAAAAACAAAAATAAACAAATGGAACCTAATTAAACTCAAAAGCTTTTTCAGCACAAAGGAAACCATAAACAAAGTGAAAAGGCAACCAAAAGATTGGGAGAAAGTATTTGAAAATGATGTGAATGACAAGGAGTTAATTTCCAAAATTCATAAACAGCTCATGAGGCTTAATATCATCAAAACAAACAATCCAATCAAAAAATGGACAGAAGATCTAAATAGGCATTTCTTCAAAGAAGACATAGAGATGGCCAAGAGGTATATGAAGAGATGTTCCACATAGCTAATTGTTAAAGAAATGCAAATCAAAACTACAATGAGATACCACCTCATACCAGTCAAAATAATTATCATCAAAATGTCCACAAACAATAAATGCTGGACAGGGTGTGGAGAGAAGGGAACCCTTCTACAGTGTTGGTGAGAATGTAAGTTGGTATAATCAGTATGGAGAACAGTATGGAGGTCCCTTAGGGAATTAAAAATAGAGCTACCATATGACACTGCAATCCCACTTCTGGGCATATATCTAGAGAAAAACGTGGTCTGAAAGGATACGTGTACTCCAATGTTCATTGCAGAACTGTTTACAATAGCCAAGACATGGAAGCAACCTAAATATCCATCAACAGAAGAATGGATAAGGATGATGCACTACATCAACACAATGGAATATTACTCACCCATTGAAAATAATGAAATAATGAAGCTTGCAGCCAGCCACATGGATGGACACAGATACTGTCATACTGAGTGAAGTGAATCTGACTGAGAAATATCCTGTGATATTTCTCATATTCAGAATCTAAAAAGAAATGATACTTCTTCACAAAACAGAAACTGACTGAGACTTAGAGAACAAACATCCTTACCAGGAGGAAAGACAGTGGAGAAGGGACAGTTATGGAGTTTGGGATCAACATATACAAACTGCTGTAATTTAAAATAGATAACAAATAAGGCCCTATTGTATAGCTCAGGAGACTCTGTTGTAAGTTATGTGGCAGCCTGGTTGGGAGGGGAATTTGGGAGAGAATGCATCCACATATATGTATGGCTGAAGTGTTCTGCTGAGCACCTGCAACTATTACAACATTGTTAATTGGCTATATTCCAAAATAAAATAAAGTTAAAAAACAGTGTATAGTACATTATAGGAGAAGGCAATGGCACCCCACTCCAGTACTCTTGCCTGGAAAGTCCCATGGATGGAGGAACCTGGTAGCCTGTAGTCCATGAGGTCGCTAAGAGTCGGATACAACTGAGAGACTTCACTTTCACTTTTCACTTTCATGCATTGGAGAAGGAAATGGCAACCCATTCCAGTGTTCTTGCCTGGAGAATCCCAGGGATGGGGGAGCCTGGTGGGCTGCCATCTATGGGTCGCACAGAGTCAGACACCACTGAAGTGACTTAGCAGCAGCAGCAGCAGCAGTACATTAAATATTTATTAAACAATTGCTCCTTTGGAGATTCAAATTCAGCAACTGTAGTCTATGTTGCAGGTTTCTCTACTTCTCTGATTGTATTGTGTCAGGGGATGGTACTTGTGTATGTGTGTTTTGTGTGTGTGTCTATTTAGTGTGAAAGCAATAGAATTTCTCTGTAAAAGAACAGTTAAAGGAGAAAAATGGTAACTACAACCACCATGAGTTATTAATTTCATTACTCAGAAACAAACATTACTAAAAATCTAATGAATATCTTTCTAATCATTTTGTGTTCTTATGAAAATTCTACCACTAATTTTAAGTGTATTTTATAGTTAAGTCCTCATGTTTATTGCATTTAGAGTGATTCAAACTTATTTTTTAAATATGCATACTGAGGAAAATGTTTTGCAAGTCCCTACAGCCCCAAAAAATATCAATCAATAACCTCAGATATGCAGATGACACCACCCTTATGGCAGAAAGTGAAAGAGGAACTAAAGAGCCTTTGGAGGAAGGTGAAATAGGAGAGTGAAAAAGCTGGCTTAAAACTCAACTTTCAAAACCCTAAGATCATAGCATCTGTTCCCATCACTTCATGGCAAATAGATATGGAAACAATAGAAACAGTGACAGACTTTATTTTCTTGGGCTCCAAAATCATTGCAGATGGTGACTGCAACCATGAAATTAAAAGATGCTTGCTGCTTGGAAGAAAAGCAATGGCAAACTTAGATAGTGTATTAAAAAGCAAAGACATCACTTTGCNACTTTATTTTCTTGGGCTCCAAAATCATTGCAGATGGTGACTGCAACCATGAAATTAAAAGATGCTTGCTGCTTGGAAGAAAAGCAATGGCAAACTTAGATAGTGTATTAAAAAGCAAAGACATCACTTTGCCAACAAAGGTCCATCTAGTCAAAGATATGGTTTTTCCATTGTCATGTATGGATGTGAGAACTGGACAATAAAAAAGGCTGAGCGCCTTTGAACTGTGGTGCTGGAGAAGACTCTTGAAAGTCCCTTGGACAGCAAGGAGATCAAATCAGTCAGTGATAAGGAAATCAACCCTGAATACTCACTGGAAGGACCGATGCTGAAGCTAAAGCTCCAATACTCTGGCCATGTGATGTGAAGAGTCAACTCATTGGAAAAGTCCCTGACACTGGGAAAGACTGAAGGCAGGAGGAGAAGATGGCAAAGGTGATGAGATGGTTGGATGGCATCACTGACTCAATAGACATGACTTTGAGCAAACTCCGGAAAACAGTGAAGGACAGGGAAACCTGGTATGCTGCAGGCCAGGAATTCGCAAATAGTATGACATCACAGACTCGATGGATGTGAGTCTGAGAGAACTCCGGGAGATGGTGATAAACAGGAAGGCCTGGCATGCTGCGATTCATGGGGTCGCAAAGAGTCAGACACGACTGAGCGACTGAACCGAACCAAACTGAACCGAAGGCACAACTGCCCCACTCCAGTAATCTTGCCTGGAAAATCCCATAGACGGAGGAGCATGGTATCCTGCAGTCCATGGTGTCGCTATGAGTCGGACACGACTGAGCAACTTCACTTTCACTTTTCACTTTCATGCATTTTGGAGAAGGAAATGGCAACCCACTCCAGTGTTCTTGCCTGGAGAATCCCAGGGAAATTTCTTTGCACTGATCACTGAGGAAGGCTTTCTTATCTCTCCTTGCTGTTCTTTGGAACTCTGCATTCTAATGGGTGTATGTTTCCTTTTCTCCTTTGCGTTTCACTTCTCTCTTCACAGCTATTTGTAAGGCCTCCTCAGACAGCCATTTTGCTTTTTTGCATTTCTTTTTCTTGGAAATGTTCTTGATCCCTGTTTCCTGTACAATGTCACGAACCTCCGTCCATAGTTNTGCATTCTAATGGGTGTATGTTTCCTTTTCTCCTTTGCGTTTCACTTCTCTCTTCACAGCTATTTGTAAGGCCTCCTCAGACAGCCATTTTGCTTTTTTGCATTTCTTTTTCTTGGAAATGTTCTTGATCCCTGTTTCCTGTACAATGTCACGAACCTCCGTCCATAGTTCATCAGGCACTCTGTCAGATCTAGTCCCTTAAATCTATTTCTCACTTCCATTGCATAATAATAAGGGATTTGATTTAGGTCAGACCCGAATGGTCTAGTGGTTTCTCCTACTTTCTTCAATTTAAGTTTGAATTTGGCAATAAGGAGCTCATGATCTGAGCCACAGTCAGCTCCCAGTCTTGTTTTTGCTGACTGTATAGAGCTTCTCCATCTTTGGCTGCAAAGAATATAATCAGTCTTATTTCGGTGTTGGCCATCTGGTGATGTCCATGTGTAGAGTCTTCTCTTGTATTGTTGGAAGAAGGTGTTTGCTATGACCAGTGCTTTCTCTTGGCAAAACTCTATTAGCCTTTGCCCTGCTTCATTCTGTACTCCAAGGCCAAAGTTGCCTGTTACTCCAGATATTTGACTTCCTACTTTTGCATTCCAGTCCCCCATAATGGAAAGGACATCTTTTTTGGATGTTGTTTCTAAAAGGTCTTGTAGGTCTTCATAAAACCATTCAACTTCAGCTTCTTCAGCATTACTGGTTGGGGCATAGACTTGGATTACTCTGATACTGAATGGTTTGCCTTGGAAACGAACAGAGATCATTCTGTCGTTTTTGAGATTGCATCCAAGTACTGCATTTCAGACTTGTTGACCATGATGGCTACCCCGTTTCTTCTAAAGGATTCTTGCCCATAGTAGTAGATACAATGGTCATCTGAGTTAAATTCACCCATTCCAGTCCATTTTAGGCCGCTGATTCCTAAAATGTTGAGGTTCACTCTTGCCATCTCCTGTTGACCACTTTCAATTTGCTTGAATCCTGGACCTAATATTCCAGATTTCTACGCAATTTTGCTTTTTACAGCATTGGACCTTGCTTCTATCATCAATCGCATCCACAACTGGGTGGTGGTTTTGCTTTGGCTCCCTCTCTTCATTCTTTTTGGAGTTATTTCTCCACTCATCTCTAGTAGCGTATTGGGCACCTGCTGACCTGGGGAGTTCATCTTTCAGTGTCCTATCTTTTTGCATTTTTATACTCTCCATGGGGTCCTCAAGGCAGGAATACTGAAGTGGTTTGCCCTTCCCTTCTCCAGTGGACCACAGTTTGTCAGAACTTTCCATCAAGACCTGTCCATCTTGGGTGGCCCTACACAGCATGGATTAGTTTCACTGAGTTACACAAGGCTGTGGTCCATGTGATCAGATTGGCTAGTTGTCTATGATTGTGAGGAGAAGGCAATGGCACCCCACTCCAGTATTCTTGCCTGGAAAATCCCATGGACAGAGGAGCCTGGTGGGCTGCAGTCCATGGGGTCGCTAAGAGTCGGACACGACCGAGCGACTTCCCTTTCACTTTTCACTTTCATGCACTGGAGAAGGAAATGGCAACCCACTCCAGTGTTCTTGCCTGGAGAATTCCGGGGACGGGGGAGCCTGGTGGGCTGCCGTCTCTGGGGTTGCACAGAGTCGGACACGACTGAAGCGACTTAGCAGCAGCAGCAGCAGCAGCTATGATTGTGATTTCAGTCTCTCTGCCCTCTGATGGCCTCTGTTAGCGCTTACCATCTTACTGGGGTTCCTTTTGTCTTGGACATGGGGTATCTCTTCACAGCTGCTCCAGCACAGTGCAGCCACTGCTCCTTACCTTGGACGTGGAGTATCTCCTCAAGGCTGCCGCTACTAACCTTAGACATTGGGTATCTCCTCTGGGCCACTCTCCACTCCAGGGCCGTGCAGCGTCCACTACTGACCTCGGACAAAGAGTATCTCCTCTCAGCTGCTCGCTGGTCCAGTGCCGCTCATCTCAGCCATAAAAAGGAACACATTTGAGTCAGTTCTAATGAGGTAGAGGACCTAAGCCTATTATTACAGAGTGAAATAAGTCAGAAAGAGAAAGGTTAATATCATATACTAATGCATATACATGGAATATAGGAAGATGGTACTGATGAATTTATTTGCAAGGCAGCAGTGGAGAAACATAGAAAACAGACTTATGGACGGGGGCAGAGGGAAGGAGAGGATGAGATGTATGGAGAGAATAACATGGAAACTTACATTACCATGTGTAAAATAGATGTTTTGCTGTATGTCTCAGGGAACTCAAACAGGGGCTCTGTATCAACCTAGAGGGCTGGGATGGGGAGGAAGATGGGAGGGAGATTCAAGAGTGAGGAGACACCTGTGGCTGATTCGTGTTGATGTTTTACAGAAAACAACAAAAATCTGTAAAGCAATTATCCTTCGATTAAAAAATAAATATATCTTAAAAAAAAGAAGAAGGAATTGCCTTTGCAAACACCTTTGTCCAGAATCATATGGGCTGTATTCACGTGGATCCGTTTCTCAGCTCTAGTCCATTGATTATGTGTCTGTTTACTTCTGTAGCTAAGAATCATTTGGCCTTTTTAGCTCCTTTGCTATTGTTTTTAGAGTAAGTTTGTCTATATATACAAAAAATGTCCTAGAAGGTGGTAGTTTGATCAGAACTGCGTTAAGTCTACAGGTTAAATGAGCAAAATTGACACCTATACTATGTTGCACTTTCAGTTCATGACTGTAATATGAATTTCCACTTAGATCTTTGATTGTTTAACTAGTGGTGTAGTTTTTGGCATACACATCTTGTACCGGTTCTATTAGACTTATAGCTCCGTATTTAAAATTTTGGGAAGCTATTGTAGTGGCATTTAAAAATTTTGGTTCCCACTTGTTCATTGCTGATATATATGTGATTGATTTTTTTGTGTTTTCCTTATATTTTATAACTTTTTATAACTTTACTTATTAATTCCAGGAGGTTTTGTGTAGATTCTCTGAGATTTCTGTGTAGACAATCAAGTTGTCTGCAGATAGGACCTATATTCAACATACTTTCATTGTTAAGTATGATGTTAGCTGTAAGCGTGTCCTTCCTTCTACTTGATTTGGGTTTATTATGTTCTTTTTTTCCCCTAACTAAGGTAGACACTTAAGATTATTGATTTGAGAATTTTCTTCTTTGCTAACATAAGCATTTAATGCTATAAATGGACCCCTGAGCTTTGTTAACTGCATTGTACAAATTCTGATGTGTTTTAACTTTATTTGAAGTGAAAATATTTTCTGGCTTTCCTTGAGATTTTGTCTCTGACCTATGGATTATTTGTAAGTGCACCATTTAATTTTCCAATTTTTAGAGATTTTCCTGTTATCTTTCTGTTACTGATTTCCAGCTTAAGTTCGTTATGGTCAGAGAACATATTTTGTGTTACTTCAGTTGTTTTAAATTTGTTAAGATTTATTTTCTGACCAAGGATAAAGTCTGCCTGGATGAATATTCTGTGTGTGCTTGAAAGTACACTGCTCCTATTGGGTGGAGTGTTCTGTAAATGACAGGGAGATGCAGTTGGTTGATGGTATTCTATATCCTTGTTGATTTTTTGTCTGCTCATCATATAGATCACTGAGATAAGAGTGTTAAGGTCTCCAACTATAGTTAGAGATTTCTGTATTTTTTCTTCCAGTTTTGTCAGATTTCACTTTATGTAATTTAAAGCTCTATTCTGTGCACGCTCATGTAGGAGTATTATCTTCATGGTGAATGGACCCTTTTATCATTTTATAATGTGACTTTTTATGCCTTGGAGTTTGCTTTGAAGTTTACTTTATTTGAGATTAATAAGCCATTCCAGCCTTCTCATGATTAATATTGCTGTAATACATCTTTCCCTATCCTTTTACTTGTAACCTACTTATAAGTTTTTGAAATAAATTTCTTGTAGGTAGCATATAAGTGGATCCTGTTTTTAAAATCCATTTTGTAGTCTTTGTCTTTTAATTGGTGTGTTTAGGTGCTTTACAATTAATATAATTATATATTTGGATTTAGTGTACCATTTTATTGCTTGCTTTCTGTTCTTTTTAATTTTATTTTTCTTTTTTTTTACCCCTTTAAGAAGCTAAAACAGCTTTTAGTGTTTCATTTAATTTTATTATTTATTTTTTATTATATCTCATTCTAGTTTTGGTGTGGGTATGTGTGTTTGCTCTATGGATTATAATATATCTAAATTCTTATAGTCTACTTAGGATAAATGTTTTCCCACTTAAGTGGGGTGTAGAAGCCTTATTACTGTCTATATATCGTGCATCTTTTTTTGTTGTATTGTCATATATTATGTCTACATATCTAGAAAACTCCATCAAACAATGCTACAGCTTATACTTTTAACCACTAAACATTTTAAAGAAGAGAAAAAATAGTTTATTGTATTTACCCATATGGTTATTAATTCTTTTTTATTACTAATGTTCCATTTTTCCCTTGGCATAATATCCCTTGTGCCATTCAGTAATTCTTTCAAAGCTGATTTGCTGGTAAGTGAATTTTTTTGGCTTGTCCCTTCACCTGAAGGATATTTTCACTGGATATAGAAATTCTGCATTGACAGTTTTTTCCTTTCAGTCTTTTAAAAACATGCCTTTTCTTTCAGAACTTAATGGTTCCTGTTGAGAAAGTCACATCCGTTCACATTGTTCTTCCCCATAAGCGATTAATCCCTTTTATTCTGTCTACTTTCAGCTTTTTTCTTTGTCTTTAGTTTTTATCAGTTTTCCTGTTGTGTGTCTGGGCACAGATTTCTTAGGGGTTTACCGCGTTTGGGTTCTCTGGATGTCTCAAATCTGTGTGTACATCGTGTCTGTTACCGAGTTTAGAAAGTTTTCAGCCATTATTTTCTCAAGTACTTTTCTGAAGTGAACTCTTTCCAGCTCCTTTTACAATGCCAGTGACACCGAAGTTAGACCTTTTAGTGTCCCAGAGGTCCTTGAGGCTTTGTTTATGTCTTTTTTCCTCCTTGTTGTTCAGACCTGATAATTTCTATCAGTCTGTCTGCAAGTTCACTGACTTTCTTTTGTCACCTCTGTTTTGCTTATTGAGCCCATCCAGTGAATTATTTCAGTTGTTTTATTTTTTAAATCTAAAATTTATATTTGCTTTGGTTTCTTTGCTGAGACGTTATCTTTTAGTCTTTTAAAATGTTAGTTTAATATAACTTAGTTTATGTTAGTTAATTTATGTAACAGTACATGCTTGTTGTAAAATAGATATATGTAGAATATCTGTAGAATATGTAGGTATATGTAGAATATGGAATTTAAAAATTTCATTGTATGGATGTTACTATTAATGGTCATATAAATTGTTTTACTTTTTTTCTGTGCAAACCAACATGCGTGTTTGTATATGTATATTCATACACATACATGTGAAGTCACTCAGTCATGTCCGACTCTTTGTGACCCCATGGACTGTAGCCTACCAGGCTCCTCTGTCCATGGAGTTTTCCAGGCAAGAGTACTGGAGTGGGTTGCCATTTCATGCACACACATACTCACTTGTATATCTGTAAATTTTTAGAAGTAGAATTCTAGGTAGGCATTATTTTTAATACCCACAAAATAGTTCACATCTTTCCCTATTGAGGTGTAGTGTGAAGATTATTTTTGTTTTACACTAGTATAAATTTGAAAAAAAAAAAAGCAAAACCCAACTGTTCAGTGAAATGGCTTTGCAGAACTAGAATTAATATGTTAAGTGTTATGAATATGTTAAATTTTTTTCATAATTTATAAACTTATGTTCCAAAGACTTGGTGATAAATTTACACTTATAACTGTGGAATTTAAACTCAGGAATAAAATCTTTGTGTTTCTCCTGTCAAAGAACAAGCTGCTGCTGCTGCTAAGTCACTTCAGTCGTGTCTGACTCTGTGTGACCCCGTAGACGGCAGCCCACCAGGCTCCCCCGTCCCTGGGATTCTCCAGGCAAGAATACTGGGGTGGGTTGCCATTTCCTTCTCCAATGCATGAAAGAGAAAAGTGAAAGTGAAGTCGCTCAGTCTGTCCGACTGTTAGCGACCCCATGGACTGCAGCCCACCAGGCTACTCCGTCCATTGGATTTTCCAGGCAAGAGTACTGGGGTGGGGTGCCATCGCCTTCCCCGCAAAGAACAAGAGACTACTGGAAATATTTAGAGACTTGTTTCAAAGGTGTTTGCCCTTCTTGGAGCTTTTTATAACAGCTGCCTTAAAGTTTGTCAGATAATTCCAGCAACTATGTTATTTCAGTGTTGATGGCTCTTTATTGTACCAAGCAAGTTGAGATTTTCCTGGTTCTTCATATGCCAAGTAATTTTGAATTGCATCCTGAAATATTATGAGACTCTGCTGCTGCTACTGCTGCTAAGTCGCTTCAGTCGTGTCCGACTGTATGTGACCCCATAGATGGCAGCCCACCAGGCTCCCCCGTCCCTGGGATTCTCCAGGCAAGAATACTGGAGTGGGGTGCCATTGCCTTCTCCGTATGAGACTCTAGATCTTGCTTAAATTCAATGAAGAATGTTCATTTTTGTTTTTTAGCAGGCAGGGGACCCTGTTGGTTTAGGTTGCGAGTTGCAGCTAGTCTTCTGTGGGACGAGATTTCAGTATCAGTTTGGTTTTCAAAGCCTGTAGTGCTCTGCTGTTTGGATCTGTCCTCTGTGTACCCTGCCCATTGGTCAGTTTGAGATAGGTGACTTTGTGTCTTTGTTCGATTCTCAACCTTTTTGGTTTGTTATTTAGGATAAATTCAATGCTATGTTCAGCTCTGGAGTGACCCCAGGTGTTCATAATCAACCTGTGGAGTTGCTTTTCTGAATTCCTCCCACTCAGTCTATTTCCCCTACCCTTTCTGCTTCCCTGGAATCTCCCTGAATGCTGTCTACTATGCTTACTTCCTGTGATTGTGCCCACATGCTGAGACCAAGTTGCAGGGGAGAGAGGGTTAGGAGAGGGGTTTGCCCCACCCTGTTGAAACCATAGCTTCTGGGATTAAGAGAGGAAGATTTCTCTTGCTCATGCTTTAAAGTACCCGTGGGCTCCCTGCCATTACTGCCTCCCTTTTCCTGCCCAAGCCTTGAACTAAAGGCTGCCATGTGAAACACAGTCTGCATTACTGCCCACTTCCAGGCTTTTCCCAGTCTAGGAGAGTGGTGGGATACAAGAGGGCAAAAAAGAAACCCACCTCTGGTTCCATGGTACTTTGAATTCTGGTCTTGCCCAAGCTACCTGCTACCATTCAATTTTTAGAGTCTTTAAATAATTGTTCCAGACATTTTGTTTAGATTTGATAGATATATTCAGCAGAAGAGACAGGGTGGTTCCAGTGGCCACTGGAACCCTGTATTCTGTACTTTAAAGTAGGTTACTATTTATTCAACCTATATATGTCCTTATCATTTGAGTGAGGACAATGTGCTTGGCAGTTTACATATATTATTTGTTTAATTCTCTGACAACTGTCTTTGGACATGAAGAAATTGAGGAGTGAACTCTTAAACTAGGTTCAAAGATAGTAAGTGGCAGGCTGGGAATTGAACAGAGGAGCCTAGGTGTGTTCCCAGGACCAGTGTCATCAGATCCACTTGAGAACTTGATGGAAATGATCTAGCCTCACCTCAGGTCGACTCAATCTGAGTTGTAGGAAGGGGCCCAGTAATTGGTTTTGATGAGCCTCTGTTAACCTGATGGGTGCTCAAGTTGAGGACCATTTCTCTATGCTACAGGACTTCACAATACTAAGTATGTTTTAGTTTCTTTTCTGAACTCTGAAAAACAGAAGTAGCTTTTCACCACTGTTTGAGACATACGGTAGTATGCTGAATGAGAACTAATTTTCTTACTGATGTAAATAACATACAGCTTTAAAATTATACTTTATTATTCCAGTTTACAGTAGTTAAAATATTAATACTATGAATTAAAATTTAAATGTGTGTGTATACAAAGGTACCAGTTTAAAGGCGATTTTTTGGCCAATAAGTCACTTAGTCTCTCAGTTCAGTTCAGTCGCTCAGTCGTGTCCGACTCTTTGCAGCCCCATGAATCACAGCACGCCAGGCCTCCCTGTCCATCACCAGCTCCCGGAGTTCACCCAGACCCACGCCCATCAAGTCAGTGATGCCATCCAGCCATCTCATCCTCGGTCGTCCCCTTCTCCTCCTGCCCCCAATCCCTCCCAGCATCACAGTCTTTTCCAATGAGTCAGCTCTTCGCATGAGGTGGCCAAAATACTGGAGTTTCAGCTTTAGCATCATTCCTTCCAAAGAAATCCCAGGGTTGATCTCCTTCAGAATGGACTGGTTGGATCTCCTTGCAGTCCAAGGGACTCTCAAGAGTCTTCTCCAACACCACAGTTCAAGAGCATCAATTCCTCGGCGCTCAGCTTTCTTCACAGTCCAACTCTCATATCCATACATGACCACTGGAAAAGCCATAGCCTTGACTAGACGGACCTTAGTCGGCAGAGTACTGTCTCTGCTTTTGAATATGCGATCTAGGTGGGTCATAACTTTCCTTCCTTAGTCTCTGGTAGTTGCTATATTATGTGAGAAAGTGAAAGGGTCATTCTGTCAATCGTATCCAGCTCTCTGTGACCCCATGGACTGTCCTCAGGCTCCTCGGCCCATGGGATTCTCCAGGCGAGAATACTGGAGTGGGTTGCCGTTCCCTTCTCCAGGGATCTTCCCAACCCAGGGATTGAATCTGGGTCTTTCACTTTGCAGGCAGATTCTTTACCATCTGAGCCACCAGGGAAGTCCATGATCTTAAAGTTTAGGATATTAATACTTATTTCCGTAGATTTCAGGATAATGTGTTATACAGGTTTAGACTAAGATTGGGTTAGATAAAATGGCCCAAATTTGCAGATAGTCCTATTTTGTAATTTTATTCTTCTCACAAAAGATTAAATGTACACCTAAGTTTAATTTGCATGTCTTTATAAAACATTTTATATTTTTTAATTGAAGTATGTAGTTGATTTAAAATGTTGTGTTAGTTTCTGCTATACAGCAAAGTGCTCAGTTTTTTATATATACATACATACATACACACACACATTGTTTTCACATTCTTTTTTATTAAGGTTTATTACAGGATATTGAATGTATATAGTTCCCTGTGCCTACAGTAGGACCTTGTTGTTTATCTGTTTTCTATGTAGTAGTTTGTATCTGCTAAGCCCAAACTCCTAATTTATTCCTCCCCCACCTTCTTTCCCCTTTGGTAACCATAAGTTCTTTTCCATGTATGTAAGTTTGTTTCTGTTTTGTAAATAAGTTCCTTTATATCATAATTTCGATTCCACATATAAGTAGTATCATATGGTGTTTGTCTTTTTTTACCTGACTTCACATAGTATGATAATTTCTAGGTCCATCCATGTTGCTGCAAATGGCATTATTTCATTCTTTTTTACGACTGATATTCCATTGTATCTATGTGCCACACCTTCTTCATTCAGTCATCTGTTGAAGCACATTTAGGATGCTTCCGTCTCTTGGCTACTCTGAATAGTGCTGTGATGAACATAGGGGTGCATATATCTTTTCCAGTTGTAGTTTTCTCCCGACATATGCCCCTCCTGCTGGATCATATGGCACCTCTGTTTTTAGTTTTTTAAGGAACCTCTGTACTGTTTTCCATAGTGACTGCCCCAGTTTACATTCTCACCAACTAGTGTAAGAGGTGAGAATCATTTCCATGGCAAACCATTCAATATCACAGTAATTCAAGTCCGTGCCCCAGGCACTAATGCTGAAGAAGCTAAAGTTGAATGGTTCTATGAAGACCTACAAGACCTTCTAGAACTAACACCAAAAAAAGATGTCCTTTTCATCATAGGGGACTGGAATGCAAAAGTAGGAAGTCAGGGGATATCTAGAGTAACAAGCAAGTTTGGCCTTGGAGTACAAAATGAAGCAGAGCAAAGGCTAACAGTTTTGTCCAGAGAACACACTGGTCATAGCAAACACCCTCTCTCAACAACCCAAGAACATCACCAGATGGTCTGTACCAAAATCAGATTGATTATATTCTTTGCAGCCAAAGATGAAGAAGCTCTATACATTCAGCAAAAAACAAGACCTGGAGTTAACTATGGCTCAGATCATGAGCTCCTTATTGCAAAATTCAGACTTAAATTGGAGAAAGTAGGGAGAACCACTAGATCATTTAGGTATCACCTCAATCAAATCCCTTGTGATTATTCAGTGGAGGAATTAGATCTGGCAGATCAAGTGCCTGGAGAACTATGGACAGAGGTCCATAACATTGTATAGGCCGTGCTAACCAAAACCATCCCAAAGAAAGAGCACTGTGAGAAGGGGAAGCGGCTGTCTGAGAAGGCTTTTCAAATAGCTGAGAAAAGAAAAGAAGAGTGAAAAGCAAAGGAGAAAGGGAGAGATACACCCAACTGAATGTAGAGTTCCAGGGAATAACAAGGAGAGATAAGAATGCCTTCTAAGTGAACAATGCAAAAAAAATAGAGGAAAACAATATGGGAAAGACTAGAGATCTCTTCAAGAAAATTAGAGCTAGCAAGGGGACATTTCATTCAAGGATGGGCATGATAAAGGACAGAAATGGTAAGGATCTAACAGAAGCAGAAAAATTAAGAAGTGGCAAGAATACAGAGAAGAAGTATACAAAAAAGACGTTAATGACTGGCCTAGCCACGTGGTCAGTCCCTCATCTAGAGCCAGACATCTTGGAGTGTGAAGTCAAGAGGCTTTAGGAAGCATTACTAGAAACAAAGCTAATGAAAGTTATGGAATTCCAGCTGAGCTATTTAAAATCCTAAAAGATCACGCTGTTAAAATGTTGCACTCTATATGTCAACAAATTTGGAAAACTCAGCAGTGGCCACAGGACTGGAAAGTGTCCCTTTTCCAGTCCCCAAGAAGGGCAATACCAAAGAATATTCAAACTACCATACAATTGTGCTCATTTCACATGCTACCAAAGTGAGTGAAAATCGCTTAGTCCTGTCCAACTCTTTGAGACCATATGGACTGTAGTCCATGGAATTCTCCAGACCAGAATACTTGAGTAGGTAGCCTTTCCCTTCTCCAGGGGATCTTCCCGACTCAGGGATTGACCCTGATCTCCCACATTACAGGCAGATTCTTTACCAGCTGAGCCACAAGGGAATACTCAAAATTCTTCAAGCCAAGTGAACCTAGAACTTCCAGATGTAGAAGCTGAGTTTAAAAGGCAGAGGAATAGAGATCAAATTGCCAACATTCCTTGGATCATAGAGAAAGCAAGAGAATTCCAGAAAAACTTCTGCTTCATTGACTATACTAAAGCCTTTGACTGTGTGGATCACAACAAACTATGGAAAACTCTTAGAGAGATGAGAGTACCAGATCATCTTATCTGTCTCCCGAGAGTCAAGCAGCAACAGTTAGAGTCTTACATGGAACAACAGACTGGTTCCAGATTGGGAGAGGAGTATGTCAAGTATTGTCACCCTGCTTATTTAACTTACATGCAGAACACATCATGTGAAATGCTGGGCTGGATACATCACAAGCCAGAATCAAGATTGCAGGGAGAAATATCAACAACCTGAGATAGGCAGATGATACCACCCTAATGGCAGAAAGCAAAGAGAACTAAAAAGCCTCTTAATGAAAGTGAAAGAGGTTAGTGAAAAACTGGCTTAAAACTTCAACATTCAAAAAACTAAGATCATGGCATCCATTCCCATCACTTCATGGCAAATAAAAGGGGGAAAAGTGGAAACAGTGACCGATTTTATTTTCTTGGGCTGCAAAATCACTGTGGATGGTGAGTGTAGCCATGAAGTTAAAAGATGCTTGCTCCTTGGAAGAAAAGCTATAACAAACCTAGACAGCATATTAAAAAGCAGAGACATCACTTTGCTGACAAAGGTCTGTATAGTCAAAGCTATGGTTCTTCATGTACAGATGTGACAGTTGGACCATAAAGACTTGATGCACCAAAGAATTGATGCTTTTGAATTATAGTGCTGGANAAGAAAAGCTATAACAAACCTAGACAGCATATTAAAAAGCAGAGACATCACTTTGCTGACAAAGGTCTGTATAGTCAAAGCTATGGTTCTTCATGTACAGATGTGACAGTTGGACCATAAAGACTTGATGCACCAAAGAATTGATGCTTTTGAATTATAGTGCTGGAGACTCTTGAGAGTCCCTTGGACTGCACAGAGATCAAACCAGTCAATCCTGAAGGAAATCAACCCTGAATATTCGTTGGAAGGACTGATGTTGATGCTGAAGCTCTAGTACTTTGGCCACATGATGGGAAGAGCCGACTCACTGGAAAAGACCCTGGTGCTGGAAGAGATTGAGGGCAGGAGGAGAAGGGGGCGACAGAGGGTGAAATTGTTGGATAGTGTCACTGACTCAATGGACATGAGTTTAAGCAAACTCCCGGCGATAGTAAGGACAGGGAAGCCTGGTGTGCTGCAGTCCAGGGGGCTGCAAAGAGTCAGACACCACTTAGTGATCTAAACAATAACAAGTGTAAGAGGGTTCATTTTTCTCCACACCTTCTCCAGCATGTATTATTTGTAGACTTTTTAATGATGGCCTTTCTGATCAGTGTGAGGTGATAACTTGTAGTAGTTTTGATTTGCATTTCTCTAATAATTAGCAGTGTTGAGCGTCTTTAAATATGCCTGTTGGCTGTCTGTGTTGCTCAGTTGTGTCCAACTCTGCGAATCCATTGCCATCGATATGGGGAAACATTTTATATAAATTTACCAATCAGAAAAAAAATCTTACTAGACCACATCTTCAGAATTTATTAAATTAGCCTACAGTCCACCTAAGCTTTTGAGGTATGTGGATTCGTTGATTAGATTAGTAGGTTAGTTATGGAACATTTTCTTTTGTGATAATCCCTCTTACTGGCAAAATAGCTGGGGATTGGGATAGAGTAGACATAAATTATCTATTGTAGAAGTAGGTCTTATATTTACTATTTATATTAGATTTTTAAGTCTGTTACCCCATGGTATCTGCATTAGCAAGACACATAATAATCACTGAGTACTCTTGTAAGGTAAAAGGGCCCTGCCCTCAAGAAGCTTACAGAGAAACAGTTGCTATTCCAAAAAAAATAGTTACTCTGACAAAGATATGTAGAGTACTGTGAGTGTGGTGTGTTGGAGACAGGCTGGACCTGTGTTAGTATTCAACTAACTGTTAGTTGAACTGTTAGTATTTTATGCAAAGATGGGCTCGATAAAGGACAGAAATGGTATGGACCTAACAGAAGCAGAAGATATTAAGAGGTGACAAGAATACACAGAAGAACTGTACAAAAAAAGATCTTCACGACAAAGATAATCACCATGATGTGATCACTCACCTAGAGCCAGACATCCTGGAATGTGAAATCAAGTGGGGCTTAGGAAGCATCACTATGAACAAAGCTAGTGGAGGTGATGGAGTTCCAGTTGAGCTATTTCAAATCCTGAAAGATGATGCTGTGAAAATGCTGCACTCCATATGCCAACAAATTTGGAAAACTCAGCAGTGGCCACAGG
>SJYX01015353.1:422748-444644 GCA_006410675.1 Oreotragus oreotragus | reverse complement strand
GGTGGGGGGGGAATCTATTGAACTAAATAACAATAAGTATAATTGTGTCATGTGGAAGAAGAGCAAAATAAACATTTTTCTGAAAAATTCCATAGAAATGTGACTGATATCCCATTTGGGGGAAAGTTCTTGAATTAACTTTAGATATGGTGAATTTGAGTTGCGAAGGAGAATAGCCAAAATGAGACAGATTTTTTTTTAGGCTCGTAGTGGACTGAAAAGTGGGTGGAATGTGTGGTGCAAATCCAGCTGTACTCAAGGAGGTGAGAACTGGTCCTGGAAAATAGGATCCCTGATTATAACAGTAACAGCAAGAGCACATTTTCTCCTAACTTCTACATCCCTGAGAAACTCTTAAATAAGTGTTTTAAATTTATTTATTTTTAATTGGAGGATAATTGCTTTTCAATATTGTGATGATTTCTGCCTTATATCAACATGAACCAGCCATAGGTATACATATGTCCCCTCCCTCTTGAATCTCCCTCCCACTTCCCACCCCTTAAATAAGGTTTTTTTTGCCCCCTATTAGCTTCATTTCAACTGATGAGACTAGTTAAATAGATGTAATTTATAAATCACATCCAGGACACTGGATTTCTTCTCCCATACTATTAAATAAGAAAGCAGAATCTATGTGTTACATAGAAGGATGAAGAACAGGGACAAGAACTTAGATTCTTTCACAAGGAAAACATCTTAGAATAAATATTGTGTCACAATAATGTCTTGCCAAGGAGCATTATATTCTTAAATTTTATAAGCTACTGAATTAACTATTTAATTTGTTTGATTTATAGCATTGAATTAATCTACTAGTGTATAATTGAATGTTTCATGTTTTCATTTAGTGGAACATTTAGTTGAAACTGCTAAGCCAAATGTTTATAGGCTTTCTGTCTCAGAATGGCTCTTTGTGTATATAGCAAAACATTTATAACCATATGGAGTTAAGTAGGAAAAAACCTTGGCAATAAAGTATTTCTCTTATAATTAGAAATTGCCTTAAGATACAATATGTTACAGTAATGATAAAGGTAATATAATTGGAGAAATAGTCTACTAGTATAGAGATGACTGGAGTTTCACTGAAGATACTAAGGTGATAGGGTTGAATTCACATCAGAGTGCTACTGTTTTGATTAATATTTTTATAACAATAGAATTCCCATCATTCCTACCACTGCTTTTTACCTTCTTTTTATTACATGTTGGAAACTCATCTTCTAAGCTCAGCTGTACTAGAAGTGTTAAAGTTGTATTGCATCACGTAATCTATTTCTGTTGGTTATCCTATAAATAGTATTACCATACACAAAAGAATGCATATTACTTATTATCGGTATTCTTTGGCAAAGGGTATTTCCTACTTACCAGTCCGGTGTTATTTACTGCCGATCCCAAATACTGTTTGAGAATCAGGTTGGCTTTAACGGAGAGCTCTGTATTTGTTATTCCTTTCTCTACTGATTGTGTTTATCATCCCCTTCAACCTCCATTTCTTTGTATCTTCTCTAACTTACTGTTCCCCCACCTTTTCTTTAAAAAGCTTTTAAAAATACTTTTTTCTTCTGCATTTTACACATAATTTGGGTTTTATAATATGAAATCAGATTGGTGTTTTTCAAGATCTACTTCCTTTTGAAATAGCATTTTTCCAACTAGGTAATTAATACATTACATTTGAAAGTAATATCTTGGAAAAGACAGAAAAGAAAGCAGGAATACAGAAAAGAAAGAAAAAATGAAATTATAATAATTGAAAACCACCCAGAATAACTGTAGCGGTATCTCCTATCCATAATCTTTTTATTAAAATGTTTGTATTTATGTGTTGAGGTTAGTTTACATACTAATGATATTTTATTACCATATTTATTTTATATCATGAACATTTCCAAAACACTAACTAGCTGCTCCAGAAACATGGTTTTGATGCCTATTATTCCAGTCAACGAAAGCACCACAGTTTATTTAACTAGTCCTCTGTTAACAATACAGTGTTCCCCCAGTTTTTGCTAATATTAATTCCTTAGGCTATGATGAATATCTCTTTATATATAAACCTTTGTGTCTTTATCTGATTATTTTCTTGGAATATATTTGTAATTGTGAAGTCTTGTCAAAAAGTATACACGTCTGTTTTAAAGTTTTGATAACATAAAATTTCCTTCTTGAAATGCCATGTGGATTTATGTCCTCAGGTTTGTAAGAAAACAAGCTTCTCGGTACCATGTTCAGATAGTACCATTAAAATGTAAAATAAAGAAAACAAACTTTAAGTTGATAAGTAAAAAATCTTATATTACACTTTGCTTTGGATGTCTAGTAATTTCTAAGAATGACCTTTTTCATACATTTATTGGTCAAATGTTTTATCTGATTTTGTGATTTTTTTTTTCTTTCCTGGACATACCCTTTGCTGTTTTCTATTTGTGGTGTTGTGCTTTATCTTTTTCTTATAAATGTGTTAATACTTTGTCATATGTTCAAAGTTTCTTATGTAGCATACCATTTGTCCTTTAATGTTGTTTATGGCATTTTTTGACATGTAAAAGTTTAAAATATTCAGCCATTAAGTATTTTGATAATTTCCTTTTGATTTCTTTCTTCAGCATTTTGTTTAAATAGACTTTCCCATCTCTTCTTTGATAGGTTAGACAGTCTCTTATGTTTATTTTTTTATTTATGGTGAGTATGTTTTTACAGTCCATTGAAATGCTCATCCATTCCTTTTACGTTGGAAAGATTACAAAGTTTTAGATTCAGAATTACAGAGTTTTCTGGTTTAAGAAAATCTGTTAGCTTTATTTTTACTCCTGTCTCCTTAAGGGAAAAAAATGACTTAACAGTAAATCTACACTTGGACATTCAGTATGGTGATAATTGACTTATACTTGGGTAAGGGAGTGGGAGGGGTAATCTCCAAGTCTGTGGGCCGTCCATTCAGGTTTCCTGTGGGTAACAGCAGAAAAGAGGAGGAACGTGAGTTACACGTTTCTCATTGTCTGCTGAAAGGAAGCAGGTCAGCTTTCTTGAGAGAGAAATCTTGGCAGTAAAGTCAGAGGAATTTTTTGTGTGGATCTTTATATGAGGAATGATGTCTTTGATACCATTTTTATAGGACATGGAATAATAGAAGGCCATTTATTTTATAAACTCTTAATAAAAGCTAAGGGCATAATATTAAGTTTTAATTCTGGTAAAACACTATGTCTGCAAGAGTCAAAATAATACAAACCACATAGGTGTCTTTCTGGTTTAGTTATTTGATAAGGGGGAGAGTTTAGAAAATGTCTGTGGTTGGTTAGATATTTCTCTAACTCTTTGAGCATAATAATTGAGATTTTTAAAAATTAGATTTTGATTTGTGTGTATTTGTGATTCCAGTTAGAAACAGCAATTGTGGAATGGTTCATACACATTAGATGCAAATGTCTAACTGGAAAGCGTGGCATTTCATTATGAAAATTAGCCAGTTAATTATTTGACAAGGTCAAGAATTATCTCATATAAGTAGGTTTCCAAAATTACCTGCAAGCAATAACAAACTATTTTTACTTACTATTTTTACTTCAGACAGTTAAAATGTGAACAGTTTAAGTAAATAGTAAATCTTAATTCATTTCAGATCTGACAGAATATCTAATTTTTTTAATAAAGTACTGCTTTCTGTATTATCAAAGAATATTGAGAATTAACTGTACTTCAAATTGCTTAGTTTATCTTTGACACAATTTAAACTTCCTTTATCTGTAAAAATAACCCTCATATTTAAGCTGTATGTAGGGCAAGTAAATCTCTCTTAAACTGTGCTGGGAAGGTTTTTGTAAGGGAAGACAGGAAGGAGAAAGTTTGTGACAGAATAGTATTGCTATTATGAGGGGTTTTGTTGTTGCTTTTCAGCTGACCCTGAACCTTTAGTGTCTAAATTGAACATTAAATCAGCACCTGACTGAAACCTGACTAGTTACATAGAGTACAAGACTGTTAGAATAGCTCAGTATGTTGGACATTCGGGGATTATACCTTAGTCGCACCGTAGTATGATTAGGACTGAGAATTGTATCTGATGTGCTTGCTACTGGTAGATCTTAAATATCGTGACTCCATTTGTGGAATGCTATACTTACATTTTAAGTTCTGATATTTTTTAAAAATCACAGATCGTTGAGGTTAGTTAATGTAGTTGCTTGTAGAGAGAGGAGTCCCTGGGCTGGCTGGAGACAGAGGGTTGCTTATCCTCTTTAGCATCTCCCATGAAAGACTCCTTACAACCTTCTTCTGGTTGTTTATTTACATTTTTAACTATTTGAAATACTAATTTTTTTCTAAGAGTTTCTTTGTTTTTGTCTTCCTAAGGATTAAAAAGTGACCACTAAGAATTCTTCCTGGAGAAAGACTCTTTATATCCCTACAACCATCTGGTTACCTTATTTCTCCACGTGATATGGTTTCAGCTGTATCTTTCTGTTCCTAAGTTATAATACTGATAACTGTTGATTTGTTGCTCCTTTTGTGCTGAGATCTTGAAATGTAGAGGAAGAGCCAGACATAGAGTCCCTTGACTTTTCTTCGCTGCTTGAAATCCTGGGATCAGTCTTAAGGCAGGTGTTTTAGAGGGGAGTGAGAGTGAAGGAAGATGCCTTACTTATGCAGCTGTTTCAAGCAGCGTATGCAAATGATGATGAAGACTGAACCTGGGAGTTCAGTTCAGTTCAGTCACTCAGTCGTGTCCGACTCTTTGCGACCCCATGAATCACAGCATGCCAGGCCGCCCTGTTCATCACCATCTCCCGGAGTTCACTCAGACTCACGTCCATCAAGTCCGTGATACCATCCAGCCATCTCATCCTCAGTCGTCCCCTTCTCCTCCTGCCCCCAATCCCTCCCAGCATCAGAGTCTTTTCCAGTGAATCAACTCTTCGCATGAGGTGGCCAAATACTGGAGTTTCAGCTTTAGCATCATTCCTTCCAAAGAAATCCCAGGGCTGATCTCCTTCAGAATGGACTGGTTGGATCTCCTTGCAGTCCAAGGGACTCTCAAGAGTCTTCTCCAATACCACAGTTCAAAAGCATCAATTCTTCGGTGCTCAGCTTTCTTCATAGTCCAGCTCTCACATCCATACATGACCACAGGAAAAACCATAGCCTTTACTAGGCAGACCTTAGTCGGCAAAGTAATGCCTCTGCTTTTGAATATACTATCCAGGTTGGTCATAACTTTTCTTCCAAGGAGTAAGCGTCTTCTAATTTCATGGCTGCAGTCACCATCTGCAGTGATTTTGGAGCCCCCCAAAATAAAGTCTGACACTGTTTCCACTGTTTCCCCATCTATTTCCCATGAAGTGACTGTACCGGATGACATGATCTTCGTTTTCTGAATGTTGAGCTTTAAGCCAACTTTTTCGCTCTCCTCCTTCACTTTCATCAAGAGGCTTTTTAGCTCCTCCTCACTTTCTGCCATAAGGGTGGTGTCATCAGCATATCTGAGGTTATTGATATTTCTCCCGGCAATCTTGATTCCAGCTTGTGTTTCTTCCAGTCCAGCGTTTCTCATGATGTACTCTGCATATAAGTTAAATAAGCAGGGNCTGTTTCCACTGTTTCCCCATCTATTTCCCATGAAGTGATGGGACCGGATGCCATGATCTTCGTTTTCTGAATGTTGAGCTTTAAGCCAACTTTTTCGCTCTCCTCCTTCACTTTCATCAAGAGGCTTTTTAGCTCCTCTTCACTTTCTGCCATAAGGGTGGTGTCATCTGCATATCTGAGGTTATTGATATTTCTCCTGGCAATCTTGATTCCAGCTTGTGTTTCTTCCAGTCCAGCGTTTCTCATGATGCACTCTGCATAGAAGTTCAATAAGCAGGGTGACAATATACAGCCTGGACATACTCCTTTTCCTATTTGGAACCAGTCTGTTGTTCCATGTCCAGTTCTAACTGCTGCTTCCTGACCTGCATATAGGTTTCTCAAGAGGCAGGTCAGGTGGTCTGGTATTCCCATCTCTTTCAGAATTTTCCACAGTTTATTGTGATCCACACAGTCAAAGGCTTTGGCATAGTCGATAAAGCAGAAATAGGTGTTTTTCTGGAACTCTCTTGCTTTTTCGATGATGGACAATTCAAATTGGAAACCCTAAGCACTTCTTTTTTTTTTAATCATCAAAAAAAGAAGTGCTTGGGTTTCCAGTTTGAATTGTCCGAGACATGTGGGTTCCACACTCCAGTGTTACATACAGTTTTAGTATCTCTTTGAATCTTCACCCCCAGTCTGTGTGGGGAGCAAGGAGGGTACTATTACCCATTATAGCGTTTCATAGGCTGGAGGTGGGTTTAGAACCACCCAGCCAATAAATGGCATCACTGGAACCTGAGCCCAAGTCAGCCTCATGTTGAAACCTTACCCATTGCCTTAGACCAGGCTGGGCCTGTGCTCCTGGACCATATTTGATGGCCCAGGGTTCCTGCCCGCCCAGTCTGCATTTAATACCACTGATGCCACAAGCACCCCGGGGACCTAGTGCTGGACAGAGGCTGCTCCTTTTACTCCATCCACAAAGCCTTTTCAGATGCTCTGCTGGGCCTCCAGTTAAGATGCAGGTGATGGTGGGAGGGTGGGCAGGCTGCCATTAGATAAGCAGAGAAGGCAAATTTTGGTACCCACAGAGTATCCATGCAGTTCTCTAACCAAAGGCTGTGTCTTGATTTTTGTTCAGATCCAAACCTCTATTCAATGAATATGTACTGAGTGTCCATTACATGCCTGGCAATTCAGAAAAAAATATATTTTTAAAAGAGACAATCACCATTAATTGAACAGCTGTTTTATGGCAGGCAGTGACTTCTCACAGAGTCCTAGAAGGGGCACTGGGAACACCACCTTTGGGTCAGCAAAGCCAAGCTGCAGGCTCAAGGTCTCGCCAATAGAAAGTGGCAGAGCTAGTAGAACCCTGAAGATTCTACGTTCTCCCGGTGTCGTCTCTCCAAAGGGGAGTGGCCCTCTGGCAAACAAGGATGAGAAGGGGAGCCCAACGGCAGCCCAGCTCATTCCCTGGGTGCACACGGGCCTTGGGGGAGTGATGGTGATGATTCCCTGCAACACCCACTCCAGGCTATCTTGGCTTGGGAGCCTCGAGTTTGGCTGAGGTAAGACCTGCTGGGCAGAGTAACCCAGCCCTGAGAGCATGGGAGGGTTCTGCTGGTGTTCCTTCTACGGAGCTGATGGGCTCAGGGCCTGTGGATTGCAGCACAGAGGACCAAGAGAGAGCAAAAGGGCAGGATTAGAGAGAAATGCTTGTACATTTAGAAGAATTCTAGGTAAGAAATCTCTAGAAAAGTTTTCAAAGGAAAGAACGAAGCCTTTGGCTTTGTGAGTCAAAAGTAGAATGGGGGGACATAAGAAATGAGAGATACCAGGGCCACACTCAGCAGAAGGCTAGCAGATAGCAGGGGCCAGGCCTCTATCCTTTGTCAGGCAACTTTCACAAACATGGTCCCCCTGTCTTCCCTTCCTTCCCTGCTATTCCTTCCCTCCCTGCCATCTTTTCTTCCTCATTGAAATAGTACCTAGCAGTCCCACTTTACAGAGAGTGAAACTGAGGCCCTAAAATAGGCCTTCAGAGAACCAAAATTGCATAGTTAGGAAAGGGGTAGATATGGCCTGTGAGCACAGGTCCATCTGGTCTCAAAGCACATCCTCCAAAGGAGCAAAGAGAGACCAGCCCTGGGTGATGGCAGCAGAAAGATCCCCTGAGCCCAGATCTGTGCTCTTGGGGCTGGTGTAGCTTAGCCCCCAGCATCCACCAGAAAGCAGTAGACACACCCTGGGCTGGAAGGGAGGTAGACATCAGGTCCAAAGCCTTGCCTCTATTCCTTTTACACTTAGGAGAGGTGCAACATCCATGATGAGCGGCGTATCACTAGGCAGAATAGGAGTCGGGATTCTGGGCCAAGTGTATAGTTGAGGCATGGGGGCTGGAGAGACCATGGTGGATGTAGAGTGGTGAGACTTCTGTGGCCAGAGCAAGACTGTTGAGAGGGAAGGTGGGAGGCCAGCTGAGTCTCAAGCTGAAAAATAAAAACACACCCAAGATTCTCTAGTCCAGATTCTCCCCCTGGCTCAAATCCCCTGTACAGCAGCCCTTGGCCATGTGATTAATGTCCACTCCCCTTTCCCCCAGCCATCCTGTAGGATTTCCTGCAGGAAGTCCAGGGGAATCCTTACAGCTTATCCAGCCTGGTGCCAAGGACCAGAGAGGGAAAGTGACTCATGGAAGGGCACACAGCCAGTCCATTGTAACCCTGGCAGAGGCTTTTTGTGGATACTCAGTAAACATACATTGGCTTGCAGCTTGCTTCTGAGCAAGCATGCAGACAGCTTTTGGTCAGAGAGCTCTATGGTCATTCTGTAACCCTTTCTTCTCCAGAGCAACCAGCCCAGCTTCCAAGGCCCCTCTTCAATACTTAGAACAGAGCTTAAATAGGGCACATAGTAGGAGCTCAGTCAGCATTTGTTGAAGGAATAAAAGTTTGGCTGAGCAAATAGTGGGAACTTTAGGGCGATCATGACGTATTCAGCAGCGAGGATTTATGGAAGCTGAAATCCAGCCCAGGCTATGCTCACTGAGCCATGTGCCCATGTGCAGGACTACAGACACTCAAAGAAGGTGCTATTTGCTAACTTTCACTAAGACAATGTACAGGCTGGTAAGCATGCTGGGGACCTCAGAGGGCCAAAGAGTCAGTCTCTGCTGTAGCCTGCTCTCTTCCAAACAGAGGTAACTTTGGCCATATTCAACTCAGTCCACTCCCAAAAGGATGCCAGGGTAGAAGAAATGCCTTTACCCTCCTGAACCCCAGACATCAGTTAAAACAGGATGTCTCCAGGCCACCACGTCCTGCTGCTGACTCATACCCAGTTTCTGGTCAGCTCCTCCCACAGATGTTGCTGCTTGCTCCCTTGTTCACCACCTTATGATACACCAGCCTTTGTGGGCACTCTTTCTCTGACACATCCTCCAACTGGGGACATTTAGTAGGCACTGCCCTCTTGGAACCTTGAACAGTGAGGGAGTAGACATTTTACAGATGGGGAAGCCAAGGCTTAAAGAGGTTAAGTAACTTGGTCAAGGTCAACCAACAAGGACAATCCAAATTGGATTGAAACTGAGATCTGTCTACTCCAAAGCTTGTGCCTTGCCCATTGCTCCCCTGCCAGACTCTCCCTCTGGATACCTGATGGCAGAGCCTTGCCCATCTTCTCTGCTACAAGGTGTCTATGTCAAGTTGACATCAGAACATCTGGCCATGTGCTGTTAATACCACCTGTGTAACTCCAGGCAGGAACTCCCACCTGGTCTCTTAGTAGAGGACAGATGGACTTTTGTCTCACCCACTGACCCTGCCACTTAGAGCTATGGCAGGACTTCTGAGAGCAGCTCTGCAGTGTATCCACCCTCCAGCCTGCTCAGGTTGGTGGCAGAGGCTGGGGAGTGTGCTCAGGGGCCAGGCCCTGACTGGGTCAATTCCCATCTCTAGCCTGAGTAGGATTTCCCCGGGAAGGAAGTATCCACAAATCTTGCTCCCTCCCCAGAAGGAATGTCAGCTCTACTTCTGCCCTCAGCTTGGCTCAGTGAAGCAGGTGGGCAGACGGGAGGTCTCTGATGAGCTATCTCAGACCCCAGAGCCATGTGGGGCTGGGGCTGCCTGCTTGGTGGCCTGATCTAGTGCTGATACCTCCTGGTGGAGGGGGTGAGATGGAGGAGACTCCACCAGAGATGGAAGCTCCAGGCACAGTCCAGTCAGTACACTACTCCTCTTTGGCAAGAGCAAGCCAGAGAGTGTTGAAAGAAACTCCAATTCCTTAGGAGTCCAACTGTTCAGACTCTTGGAAGAAATGAAGAAGGCATTATCTATTGAAGGACGGAGAGAGAAGCTAGTGGCAGGCAGACAGAGTGTAAAGGGAATAGAAAGAACGTGAGCTAGAGGATGAGCAAGGGAGACAATGGCCATCGAGAAGTCTGGGTGCCAGGCCTGGTTCTGTCACTGAATTGCATGGACCACAGGACCGGTCACTCCCTCTCCTCCAGTCTCTAAGCCCCACTTGTCAGGCTGTGGGTGCCAGGGGTAGGACTGCTTAGGCCCCTTCCAAAGGCCTGCCAGCACCAACCCTCTCATGTTCTGTGAAAGAGAACTTGGCCTTCCCAGGATGGCTCTGGCAGTGGGTTTTTCTGAAACTCAGAGTAATGAAAAATAGTATAAACCAAACTTTGGAAATTCCAAGTGTGTCTGCAGCTGGGGGAAAGAGGGAGGCCTCTTCGGGGGAAAAAAATCACACGTTCTCAGAGGCAGCACTGACCCCCTCCCCCAGCCCAGCTGCCCCCCAGCTTGACCTTAGTGAGGCTGGCTCCTGGTCCTGCCGCCACCTCTGCTGCTGCAGCCAGCACCCGCGTCCTGTTACCCCTCCCAGAAGGGCTGAGCTTGATAAAGCCGAGGCCCCAAGAGCCTTGCTAACACATCCAGGGACACCCAGCAGTCTTCATGCTAATACTAGCATCCTGACCTGGATGGGGAAAGTGAAGGAAGAGGGGGAAGGGCAGCCCAGCGCTAACCCTTAATCTTCAGAACCATCCTGCAGGGTAGGCCTTAGAGTACTTGAAACTAGCCCTCAGAGGGGCACCTTTGTTAGTTCAAAATCACCTCATTAATTGGTGGTAAAAGTAAGATCTAGAATTCAGATCCAAGGTTTGTGTCACTGCCCAAGGGTCCCATTGTGGCCACAGCATGGATCCTCCCTGACAGTTGGGCCTTGTCGCTCTGGCAAGCAGTTCCCTTGTCCCACACGGACCTGGCCATGAGACAGGAGTTCCAGCTGTAACCTGAATAGCTCACAGGGGGAGAGAGTGAGACTGAAGGAAGTGGCCCAGAGAAGCCTTAGGGGAAGTGTGGGGTGATCTATCATTGGGCTTGTATCTCTCACTGTGTCTGGACCCCCTCCCTTGCCCCTAAGAGGGGTGCTGAGTGTCACTAAGGGCAGGCCTGAGTGACCCCACTGGGCCTCGGATCCCCACCACCTTTGAATCTGGCATCTGATCCAGTGAGGGGCGAATGGGAGTTACTGCTCAGCTTCCTGGACAGAGCAGGTTTTGTAGATACTAACCTGGAAGCAGAGAGACTGTAAGAGGCAGAAAGACAGACCCAGAAACACAGGGGCAGAGAAAAGTAGAGACAGACTAGAGCCAGGGAGATTGTGAGAACCAGCCAGAGAGAGACACAGAGGCACTAAAACATGCAGAAAGACAGAGATAAAGACTGGAGACAGATACAGAATCAGAGAGACAGTGAGAAGTGGAGGGAGGGGCTAGGGAAAGGCCTAGAGGCAGGGAGACAAAGAAATGAAGACAAAAACAAAGATGAGGAGGGAGGGGGACAGGAACAGAGACTCAGAGAAAAGCAGCATAAGGCAGGGTCCAGCAGGGTGAAGGGAGAAGGCAATGGCACCCCACTCCAGTACTCTTGCCTGGGAAATCCCATGGGTGGAGGAGCCTGGTAGTCTCCTCCATCCGTGGGATTTTCCAGGCAAGAGTACTGGAGTGGGGTGCCATTGCCTTCTCCGCACTAATCGTTAGGGAAATGGAAATCAAGATCACAGTGAAATATCACCTCACACCTGTCAGAATGACTGTTACCGAAAAGGTAAGAAACCTTTGTGATGATAAAGATGTGGAGAGAAGGGAACCCTCATGAGAACCTCATGTTGGCGGGAATGTAAATTGGTACAGCCATGGAAAACAATATGGAAATTCTTCAAAAAACAAAAAAACCTTAAAGTAGAAGGATGGAAGAGCCTGGTAGGCTGCAGTCCATGGGGTCGCGAAGAGTCGGACACGACTGAGCCACTTCACTTTCACTTTTCACTTTCATGCATTGGAGAAGGAAATGGCAACCCACTCCAGTGTTCTTGCCTGGAGAATCCCAGGGACAGGGGAGCCTGGTGGGCTGCCGTCTGTGGGGTCGCACAGAGTCAGACACGACTGAAGCGACTTAGCAGCAGCAGCAGCAGCAGCAGAGCTATCATATGCTTCAGCTATTATTACACTTTTGGGTATTTATCTGAAGAAAATGAAAACACTAATTCAAGAAGATATATGTACTGTCTTCATAGTAGCATTATTTACGATAACTGACATATGGAAGCAACCCAAGTGTCCATCAATGGATGGTTAAAGGAGATGTGGCACATAAAAGTACTCAGCCATAAAGTATTACTGGACTATTACTCAGCCATAAAAAAGAATGAGATCTTCCCATTTGTGTCAACATATATGGACCGAAATCACTGCAGATGGTGACTGCAGCCATGAAATTACAAGACGCTTACTCCCTGGAAGGAAAGTTATGCCCAACCTAGATGGCGTATTGAAAAGCAGAGACATTACTTTGCCAACTAAGGTCCATCTAGTCAAGGCTGTGGTTTTTCCAGTGGTCATGTATGGATGTGAGAGTTGGACTGTGAAGAAAGCTGAGCGCCGAAGAATGGATGCTTTTGAACTGGCCACCTGATGCAAAGAACCAACTCATTGGAAAAGACTCTGATGCTGGGAAAGATTGAAGGCAGGAGGGGAAGGGGCCAACAGAGGCTGAGATGGTTGGATGGTGTCACTGACTCAATAGACATGAGTTTGAGCAAACTCCAGGAGATAGTAAAGGACAGGGAAGCCTGGCATCCTGCAGTCCATGGGTCACAAACTGTCAGATATGACTGAGTGGCTCAACAACAGTGGTAAATCGGGGTTGGGGTGGGGATGCTTAGGCCACCTCAAGCTTCACTGTGCCTCCCTGAGGACTGAGAGGGTGAATAGCTCAGAAGACTTGTAACCTATTTGATAGCTCAGTCAAGAAGCTCTTTCTCCATACAGCGCTGGGATCCCAGCATGGCACCAGAGCTGCTCCAGAGCTGGGAGCAGGAGTCCAGAGCCCTGCTCTGCCCCTCCCCTTTCTCTGTGGGTTTCTCAGCTTCTCAAGTGTCTCGATGTCTCAGAAGCTCAGCATGCCTGGTCCACTGGCTGGGCTGAGAAGCCACAGGGCAAAGGGCCCAAGGCCATCACGGGCCAACCGGGGACCCACCATCTGCCCCAGGAGCAGTTGGACACCCTTCCTCCCTCTCCCACTGGACCCACCTCCCTGTGCCCTCTTCATGCTCAGCTGAGGCCAGCACCATCCTAACAGGCTACCTCCTTCTGGCCACCACCTGTCCATTGGCTCCAAGTTCAAATCTCCTCCTTCCCATCCAGGTGGGCCTAGGAAGCCAGGCTGTTGTCCAAGGACTAATTTCAAATACACCATCTAACTTCTATAATTTTTTAATAATAGTGTGTATCTGCTAATTCCAAACTCCTAAACTTTCCCTCCTTACCCCCTTTCCCTTTCCCCTTTGGTAACCTCAGGTTTGTTTTCTGTGTCTTCAATCCACTTTCTTTCAAAGAGGCAGCATAATGTTGAAAAAAGAACATTCAAGTTTGTCGTCCTGGATTTAAACCTAAGATCTGCCATCTCCTAGCCATGGGATATCAAACAAGTCCTTGAACTTATAATCACCAGTTTCTCTTCAACCCAAATGAGGGTACTCTCTAGTGCCTGCCTGTTTTTCCTACCTCACAAGCTCCAGGATGAGGGCCTGTCATTCACAGTCTGTTCAAAAAGGGATATTTCAGGTACCTCCCATGTGCCAGACACTGTTCTGGGAACAAGCAGAGCTACAGTGAACTGGGAGACAAACTCTCGGCCTTTGAGCAGCCTCCTATCTAGAGGCAGGACAAATAGCTCATATAACATCAAGTGGTGACAAACCCTACAAAGATAAAGCCAAATGAGGGGGCAGGGAGTGAGGGCAGTGGGGCCCTGGCTCTGTCGGCCCCATCTCCCTGCCCTCCGGAGTCCACGTGGCTCCCTGCATGTGAGTGGCCCAGCCAGGAAAGCAGAGCAGGACACTGATCTGGAAACCCAGTGGCCTGGCCTATTTCTGTCCCAGAGCCCTGGCCCCGATCCAACCAAGATCTTAGTCTCCCTTGCTTCTCCAGCTCCAATTCATGAACTGGGCAAAAAGCCATCTCTGTTTGCCCTCCTGCCAGTCTTCCCAGCCAGCTTCCAACAGTCAGCTAGGCAACCCCTCAGGCCCGGCCCCCTATATGGGTTCTCCCCTCCCCGCTCCCTTTTCCTACTCTGGGTACAGTTGGGCTCTTGCTGTCCTCTGCCCACGAACTAGAAGGCAGTGGCTCAGAAGCAGCTTGGCTTCACTGAAGTGGTACTAATGCCATCTCCTATGACCTGACGGCAGAGAGGGAGGAGTGAAATTGACTTGCTTCCCAGAGGCCCTCCAGAGCTCAGCCCCTCCCTGCCAAGGACAGTGCGGCACTTGGCCTGGTAGAGCATGGAGTACCCTTAGGGGGCAGAGAGCTGGTGAGGGTGTCCTCAGACTAGAGGAAGGCTGAAGGGTCAGAGCAGAGGGGTTTCTTCGTGAGGCCCTGCGCCCCTCTGGGTCTCCCTTTGATGGATATGTCTGAAGGCTAGTGGTCTGGAGGCAGTTCTTATTATTCCTGCTAAATGTGTTTGTTTTGCTTTTGCTTCTACATTTTGATAGCTTAACACTGATGGAGCTACTACACACAATTTTAAATTGTTGACAAAAAAATTTTTTTTTTCTGTTCGCAAAAATTAGTCAATTCATTATAAAAATTTGGGAGACACAGAAAGGTATTAAGAAGACAAAAATATATTTCCCACCACCCCCTACCCAGATATAATCTCTGTTCATATGTTGGATGTATTCCCTGCTGTCATTTTTCTATGCCTCGCACTAGAGCCCTGGGTAGCTACACCAATACCTAAACAGGCACATTTTCATATATGTGAGAACATGGATAATAACAATAGTTGATGTTTATCATATGCCTACTCTATGCTGAGCTCTGTTCTCTGCTCTTTGCATGCATTAACAGGATTGTTCTTCCTAATAATCCTTAAAGGTAGGTGCTATTATTAACCCCATTTTCCTTCTGAGGAATATCCAACCCAAGATCATACCTCTAGTAAGTGGAAGAGCTGGAAAATGAACCAGATTCTCTTGACTTTCAGAATCTATATGTTTAATAATGGTATTAGACTGCTTTCGGGGCTTTCCTGGTGGCTCAGATGGTAAAGAAACTGCCTGCAATGCAGGAGACTCAGGTTCGATTCCTAGGTCAGGAAGAGCCCTTGGAGGAGGGCATAGCAACCCACTCCAGTATTCTTGCCTGGAGAATCCCATGGACAGAGGAGCCTGGTGGGCTACAGTCCATGGGTCGCAAAGAGACAGACACTACTGAGCAACTAATACTTTCACTTTCACTACTTTTCAGATGTCTTTCACAGTTTTAAAATTATAGAATATATGTACAAAAGGATATTTACAATGTTCATGCCCAACTTAAGGGATGGTAATAAAATAAGAATCTGTGATACCACCACTCAGCTTATAATATAGAGCATCACTGTTGGTGCTTTATTTCCTTTCTGTTTCATAAGCCATCAGGCACATGTCCTTGTATCAGCCCCAACTCTTAGATAAGTAAGTAAGCAGGTGTTAGTTGCTCAGTTGTGTCCAACTCTTTGCCACCTTGTGGACTATAGCCCGCCAGGCTCCTCTGTCCATGGAATTCTCCAGGCAAGAACACTGGAGTGGGTTGCCATTTCCTTCTCTGGGGAATCTTCCCTACCCAGGGATTGAACCCTGGTCTCTTGCATTACAGGTGGATTCTTCACCATCTGAGCCACCAGAGAAGCCTCAAACCTGAGAAGTAAGCACCACCCACTCCCATTCCAGTGGGCCAGGAAACACTCATGCATCATTGCCTTCAACACACTGTTTCGTACACCTATGATATGCCATGCACAGTGCTGGTGACATCACAAGCACTCTGGTGACACTGTGGCAGAGGACACAGATATGCTTCCTGCTCTTATGGAGGGTTTGGTCTAGTGGGGGACAGACATTCAGTGACTAGTAACCAAGCAGTGGCTTAACTATGGTTGACATAAGGGGAGATGTGGGCTATTTAAGGGTATATGACAGATATTCCTGGCCTAGCCTTGGGCCATGTGACTTCAAAACATGGCCTGCCTCCTCTCTTGCAGTTGGTGGGGATGGGAATGGGAAGGGCAGGCAGGGCTCCTATCCCCCGAAAGTTACTTTAGAGAGACAGAATCTGCTGGCTGGTGGCCCTCAGCCTGGGCCCAGCTGAATCGGTTCGCTTTTGCATCTTCCTCCTTCTCCTATAGTCGCCACCAGGGGAAGACTTGGCCCTGATCCTCTGCCGAGCCCTGCCCCTAGTGGCACTCTGAGCAGCTGAGTGCCCAGTCAGTTCTTAACCGTGGCTAAGAACACAGGTTCCTAGTAAGGAAACTTCCTACACTGTTGGGAATATAAGTTGGTGCAGCCACTGTGGAAAACACTATGGAGGTTCCTCAGAAATATAAAAATAGAATTATCATATGGTCCAACAATCCCACTCCTGGATATATATCCAGACACAACTGTAATCCAAAAACATACATGCAGCTGCACCTCTATGTTCACAGCAGCATTATCACAATAGCCAAGACCTGGAAAGAAACTGAATATTAATCAACAGATGAATGGATAAAGAGGTGGTACACATACACAATAGAATACTACTTAGCAATACAAAGAACAATATAAGGCCATTTGCAACAACCAGATGCAACTAGAGATTATCATACCAAGTGAGAAAGGCAAATACTGTATATATCACTTATATGTGGAATCTAAAATATGACACAAATGAAACAGAATCATGGACATACAGAACAGACTGGTGGTTACCAAGGAGGTAGAGGCTGGCAAGGGATAGAGTGAGAGGTTCAGGTTGACAGATGTAAGCTTTTATATATAAAATGGATAAACAACAGGTCCTACTGTATAGCACTAGAACTATATTCAATATCTTATGATAAACCATAATGGAAAACAACATTAAATATATATATATATGAATCAGTTTGCTAAGCAGAAATTAACACAACACTGTAAATCAATTCTACTTCAATAAAAAAGTATTAAAACTCAAAAACATCCATCCATTCTTCAGGCAAAGTGCTTAGTGGCAAAGTGTAATTCAACCAAGGTTTGAATCCTGGTTGTGCCATTTACTAGTTGTACAGATTTGGGCAAGTAACCAACCATCCTAAGTTTTATTATCCCATCTTTAAAATAGAGTTGATAATGCTAGTACCTATAGCATCAGATAGTCACAAAGACTAAATGGGTAAAATAGCATTTGATACTAAATAATAAAGATTAGCTCTTTAGACGGGGAAGGCAATGGCGCCCCACCCCAGTACTCTTGCCTGGAAAATCCAATGGACGGAGGAGCCTGGTGGGCTGCAGTCCATGGGGTCGCTAACAGTCGGACAGACTGAGCGACTTCACTTTCACTTTTCTCTTTCATGCATTGGAGAAGGAAATGGCAACCCACTCCAGTATTCTTGCCTGGAGAATCCCAGGGATCGGGGAGCCTGGTGGGCTGCCGTCTATGGGGTCACACAGAGTCGGACACGACTGAAGTGACTTAGCAGGAGCAGCAGCAGCTCTTTAGAGCTTTTGCTATTCCCCATGGCCTAAGGTAGGAGGCGAGTGTTGTTCTGAGCCCTGCCTTGGACCTCCCCAAGCAACCTATTGCCTAGAGTATGGAGGCTGAGACTTTGCTCTGTTTCTTTGCCCTGACAGAGATCCATAGAACCTATAGATGTCATAGCTGGAAAAACCCTCAGAGACCATCCAGGTCAGCTACTCCCCCCTTCTCAATGGATGAGAAACTAGGCCCACGGAGGAGGCAGGGAGTGAATGATAGAAAAGGGGTTTTGACCTTGGTCTTATAGTCACAGCCTTAGGTTGGTTGCTAAGCACACAGCTTAGATCCAAATCTGGGCTTTGGCACCTGATGATACTTGATGGCTGCGTGACCTCAAGCAAGGAATTTAATTCGTTGGAGCCTCGGTTTCCTGGGCTGTACAATGGGAATAACATCTACCTCAAAGGGGTGTTGAGAGAATGAACTAGAATAATGCATGTAAAATGCTCAATATGGGGCCTGGCGCAGAGGAACACATGTTACTTGTCATTTGCAAGTCAAGGGCTTTCACTGCACCAGGTTGCTGGTGCTGGTGACCAGGTGGTGCTCATTGAGCAGGCCAAGCCGACCCCAGGGGCCCACCGACAGACCCTGTGCCCATTTGGCTGGCCTACTCCTCCTCTCTAGTCTCAGACCCTCTGTGCCTGCTGTGAAGGCAGCCTGACTGGCTTAAACTGGAAATGGCCTGTCAGGGGCCTGGCTGGATTAGATGCACTTGAGCCCAAGGACAAAGGAGATGCCAGGTGGCGGTGTGAAGGTATCGCCCATTCTCTCAGCCTGAGGGGACGAGCGTGGCTTTCTCTGTGTTCTTCTTTAGGCTGAGGCTGGTGGGAGACCCAACTGCCTTAAATGTCATTCCTGGGGTCCCTTTGAGCCAGTGTGGTTCCCCTTGGAGGCCAGCTCATAGGCTAGGTGGAGTTGGAGCCATTTAACAGAGAGAACATCATGGGATGCCTGTCACAGCAGTTTTCCTGCCTGGCTGCATGCTGGAACCCTCCTATGGAGCGTTAGAATGACCACGCCTGGTCTTTACCTTGGACTCTGCTTTATTGATCAGGACTGGGTCCCGGGACTGGACATTGTGTTGAAGCTTCTCATCTGATTCTAATGAGAGCTCCCGCACCAGACGTTGTGTAAGGTACAGCAGGTGATCTTGAAATGCTTTGTCTGAGGCTCCTGGCCTCAAGATACACTCAGGTCAGTAGGGAGATAAGTAAAGAAACAAGGCAATGGTGTGTGAGCTCTGACAGGAACGTAAAACTATGCTGGCAGCAGAAATGGCCTTTGGCTGGGTTGGTTCACAGAGGAGGTAGCATTTCAAAGTGAATCATCCATGCAGTCAGTCAACAATCAGGGATTATTTACTGAGCATCTACTATGTACCAGGGACAGTTCCAGGTGTTGGAGATGCAGCAGTGACCAGGAGGGAGTCTACATTCTCAAGGGACCCAAGTTTCCTCCCTCTGCTGGGAGTGCAGGAAACACAAGCTAGAGGTGACCTTAGAGAGCAGCTTGTCTAGCCTTACTCTGCCTTTATTCTAGGTGGGGAAACTGAGGCCCAGATAGGGGATAGGACCATGATCAAACAGTTGTAAGAGAGCCAGAAGTAGAATTCCAGACACCCAAAGCAGACTGCAAGGGGCATCGGTGACCTGATACCATGGGTGCTAGAGAGAGTGCCAGGGACTTGGAGCCCCTGGAGCCCTGTCTCCAAAAAAGCTTCCATTCTAGTAAAGATGTCTTATGAAGGGTCAGTGGTATGAATGACAGAGAAGGGGCTGTGACCTTGGTCTTGTAGTCACAGCTTTAGGTTGGGTGCTAAGTACTAAGCACTTAAACTTAGATTCAAATCAGAGCTTTGGCACCCGATGGTACTTGATGACATGGAAGCAGGGAAAGGTATTCCAGGGAGATGGAACATCATGAGAAAAAGAGGACAGGAGAGAAGAGGGCTTGTTTTACCAATGATATTTGGTGTGGCCAAAGCCTTGGCATTAAAAGCAGAAGTGATGAAAGAAGAGAAACAAGACCTGGGCAGGACCCAGATAGTGGGAGCGAGTATGCAGAGACCAAGGTGCTGGAATTTAGCCTGAGAACAACAGGGAGCAAAGTAGTGACTTCCTTGGATTTGTGTTTAGGACAATGACTCTGGGACTGTGCAGAAGAAGCTGGGCCACTGACCCATCCTAGGTGCATTTTTCTCCTGAGCCTACAGCAGTCAGAATCCTGAAGTACTGATTTCCCTTTGAGGGAGGGCGTACTTGAGGTGAGGTTTGGCTGCAAGGAGCAGTGAGCATGTGGCCATCTGTTGGGTGTACTTTTCAGGACATTAACTTATTCAAACCATTTTCCCAACATCACATAGTTGGTAAGTCACAGAACCAGGACTCGATCCCAGACAGTTCACACTCTTAAGCCCTATGCTATACTGCTTCTTGAAATACCTGTTATCTTTAAGAACTCATGGTCTTAAAGAGGTGCCGTGGGAGCATCACCACAATTCCTGTGCTTCCAGGAAGGCAGTGGGCATTTAATCTTTTTGAGCTTGGCTTTGGCCCCTTGAGAGGAAGGACGCCCACTGGTGCAAGGCTGGCCCTGGCCTGTCTGCATTCCAGCCCCTGACCACCTCGGCACTCCTGCATGGCACGCTTATGCTGAGTGGCTTCTCAAACCCAGCTGGGGATGTTTGGAGGAATACAGGGAGGACATGTGTTCTTTCCTGGAACAAAGGAGGTACTCAGCAGATACCTGGAGGTTGAATGAGTAAGGGAGCGAACAAAGCACGAGTGGCGCCTTGGGCTGAGCCCCCGCAGCAGCACAGCCCAGCGGCTAAGCACGGCCTTTTGTGCCAGGAGGGTCTGGGCTCAAATCTTGGTTTCACCAGCTGCCACCTGAGTGACCATCCTCGACACACACCCTCATTTCCTGCCAGGACTATTTGACAGTTTGCCGTGAGAGCTAAAGCTATGAGGGTCCATGGGAAGCCCCTTTGAGAACGTAATCTACACTCTGGACTGTCTCCCCCAAATAATCCACCAAGCTGCCGATTTTCCAAATCAGATCGGGGGGTTAGGGAACCTTTAAAGACTGGACCCCACGTTGAAGAGTCTGACCCCAGGTGCCGTCACAGGAGTTATGTTGGGGCACAGGATGGTCTTTGCTCCCCACTCTGCTCACCCCTCCCCAGGACCTTCACATTGGGAGGGGTCATTTGGAAAGAGAACTTCAAGGAAGCCTGAGAAGATTCAGGATAAGGGGATGGGTGCCTTGCCATCTTGAGCCCGTCTGGCTCTTTGACCCTCTCCCACTCCAAAGACCAGAGGCCGGGTGGGTGAGGCTAGAGAAGCTACCAGATCTAGACCAGCTTGGACAGTGGGTTGGAGGAAGAACAGGAGTTAGGAGACAGCAAAGAATGCCAGCTGTTGAACAGCCCTTCAGGCACTGGCTGGGGCCTGCACAGTCCTCGTCTTCTTCACCTCATACATAAGACTACATGTATCTGTCGGGGGAGACGTTAGTCCCGTTTGCAGATGAGAAAACTGGCTGGGGGAGGTGGGGAGCACACGGCCCCTCAGCCCAGAAGTCACCAAGTCATGAATGGAACTCCCCCTACTTCACTCCAAGGCCCTTATTGTCTCCTTCCCACCATCTTGCCTTGAAGGAAGACATGGCACCCAGGCCAACTGAGCTCAGCCTTGTGGGTGGGCAGCTAGTGGGCATCCATCAGACACCCATGCCAGAATATCCACCTCCTGCCCTGCTCAGGTCTCAGACAAGCTGTGTTGGGACCCACAGCCACCCATCCGGAGTGGGTGGTGAAGCCGCAGCTGAGTTTATTAAGAGCAAAAGATAACTCCAGCTGCACAGGAAACTCAGTAACCCTGATTATGTGTTTATTCTTTCCCTTCCCTGCCTCTGCTCTCTCCCTCCCACCTCCTTCCCTTCTTTCTTCCTGCCTCCTCCCTGTCTTCCCGCTCACCTTCTATCTTCTCTAGAATCTGCCTCCTGCAAGCTGCCTTCCACCTTCATCCCCTCTTTCCCCGTGCCAGCCCCAGCATGGCCAGCTTGCTCTAGTCCCTGAAGTCAGGGGCTGCCCACGTAATAAAGAAAAAGACCCAAACTTCCTCTCTCTGGGGAGGCGGCAGTGGGCGGGGGGAGCGGGCAGGAGACACAAGCTAGAGGTGACCTTAGAGATCAGCTTGTC
>SJYX01015353.1:342094-413746 GCA_006410675.1 Oreotragus oreotragus | reverse complement strand
AGCCCCCGCTTCTTCTGCCCCCCACCCTGACTTCATCTCCCAACCAGATTGCAGGGGTGGAAGGACAGCATGAAAGACTATGCTCAGACATAAGAAAGAACTTCCTGCAAGTGCAATGATTAGGACCTGAGAGAAATACCCCCTGAAGTCTATAGATTCACCTTCTAGCAGAAGAAAGAAGAGAGTAGCCTACCCTGGAATCTAAAGATGCCTGGAGTTCTGCCCTGGAAGGTATAGTTCTGCCCTGGAAGGTCCCCTGGAGGGACACCCTGGACTCCGATGGGATAGAGACCTGGCTTTGGTCACTAGCCTCTTTGGCCTTCAATTACTCACCTGTCAACAGAAGCAATTCCCTTCCTCTCAGAGCTGTTGCGAGGTATCTTCACGAGCTCCTGCTGGCCGCCTGGAACAATGACTGTGTCATTCTGCAGCAGCAGGGCAAAAAGCCAGAGTGGGTTTCTGGGGCTGCCTGGGAGCAGAGGCCACTGGTCCCTTGGGGACCCTTTCAGTCATTCTGAAAGGTGGTGGTCCAGCCTAGTGGGGGCTGCAGCCCAGGTTCCAGGACTGGTGGGCTCCTCTGAGCCAGTGGGCCTCACCTTCACCACCACCCGCCTGCAAGCTGTCCCTTAGCCAAGCAGGGCAGTATTGCTCTCTTAATCTCGTTTTATAAATTAATCCCTTTCTCCCCTTAATCATTTTCATTGCCTGCCTCTGAACCCACTCCAATCTATCTCACTGCTCCTGTACCTTCCTCCACTTATCATCCGCTTCTCATCCTCTGGCTACAGCGGGGCCCCCACATGACCTGCTGAGGCCACCACATTTACAACCCCAGGTAAAAGGGTGAGCCCCCATGCCCAGTGGGTCTGGCTCCCTTTACCTTTGGCTCTGTGGAGACAGCCAAGGAGAACAGAAGCACTTGGGGGCTGGAATATCAGCCCTACCACTTACTTGCTCAGTAGCCCTAGGGCCATCCCTCTAGCTCTGTAGGCCTCAGCCTGCCTCATTTGTGAAATAGAGCATCTGGCAGAGCCCCGCAGGAGAAAGCAAGTGCTTTGCAAAGGGCTGGACATGTATTAGTCACTCTTTTCATTTTGAGGAAGGGCAGGTGTCTCAAGTCAGTGCTCCCTGAGGCCTGATCTGCTTGTCTCTTCAGTTAGGCCCTGCTCCCCTGGCCCTGGAACTCAGTATGCTGGGCACAGTCCCACGCCCCACCTGCTGCCAGGGCCCCGATCCCCAAACTGCTGCCAGCAATGGAGGTAGTAGACAGGGGCCCTGAGTGGTACATGAAAGGGTCTTCTGGCCCAAAGTTCAAAGGGACAGCCAAGTTTCTGGAAGCTTCTTTTCACTTTATCTCATAGATTCTTTCTTGAGAATACAGCCCTTCTGTTTGGCCACCTTTGCCTCAGGGGAAGCGAGGGTAGGACACAGTTTGATAGGCCTTGGGATTTTCCTAACAGCCCCATGAAGCCAGAATTTTTCCATTTTCAAAATGGGAAAACTGAGGCTCAAAGCCAAAAAGACTTGCCTGAGTGTCTACACTATACCAGGCACTTGTGGACTCAGTAGCAGTAAACAGGAGTGACAGGCTTCCCACCCACATGCAGCCTACAGTCTAGATGGTGGCAGAAGGAGGTTTTGAACCCTGGTCTGTCAGATACCAATGCATGTGCTTATAACAAATACATTAAGATGCTCTATATTTCAGACAGAGAAAATCAAAACCATTCTAGTCATAGGACAAAAGAGGAGGCTGACAGTGACTGAGAGACTTCTTCAGGCCAATCCTAGCCCTGTAGAAGCTGATAATCTAGGGGAGTAAGAAAATGCTTCCACAATATGGCAGACAGGGATGGAGCTGTCAGAACAGAGCAGAGCAGGCCCTATCTGTGGGGCTTTGAAAGACTTGCTGGGTCGGAACTTTTAAACTGGCTCTTGGAGGCTACCTAGGAGTTGGCCATGCTGACAAGGAAGGAAATGGCATCCCAGGTTGAAGGACACATCTTGAGTAAGCTCCAGACCTAGTGCCAGCAGACCCTCAGCCTCCCTCACCCCGGGCCCCTGCTGCCAGGAAGAAGCAATTTGAAAAGCCTGGGTTCCTATCTCTGCTTTGCTCTTTACTGGATATGAGGCCTTAGATAAGAACTGAACCTCTCTGAGCCTCAGTCCCTTGATCTGAGTGCTGAGTAACTAGTCGGAGTGGGATGCCAAGTAGCTACTAGTATTATTGTTATCATTATCTTCACTAACACTATCATCTCAAAATGTACTAGGCTGCAGAGTGCTTCACCCCAAGTGGTTCCTGCCCCATCCCCTCCCCGTTCTGCCTGCCCTTTCCTCTAAGTTTCCAACCTACTCTTACTTTGCCCCAGTTCTACCTCCTGCCACCCTTTTGTGACAGACAGGTCTGGCTCTAGATGAAATCCACAAGGCCAACCCTTAGCGGGCTCCTGGCAAACTTCAGGGCAACTAGCACTCTTCCTGTCCATCCATACCATTTTAAGTCTGAAGTTTAGAGAACAGAGGGTGATCAGGGAAAGAAAGACAGAGCAGAAAGATTTTCCCTCTTGTTCCAGTGTGGATGGCTTCTGCCATACAGATTATATGATCTAGACTGATGGCTGTCTCCTTGATCTGCTTTGTCCACATCAGAGGCAGGACAGAGAGGAGAGAAGGCTATTTAGAATGAGAGGGTGGGTGCAGGAATACTGCCCCACTCCCCCATAGCCCACCTAGACCTATACACTAATGCCCGAAATCCAATCCTGAGAAGCATGGGGTTAACCCTCTCTGGGCTTTCTGCACTGCTGAAGCCTGGCCCCTCCCAGCCTCTCCCCAGGCCAGGGATACTAGGAGGGGGCAGTGAGGGATGTTGGGGTGGGGGGAGGTCGGGGCCAGAAGTCCAGCCTGGTTCTGATTTCCCTGGCTAGAGCTGGGAACCAGAGCCCGGTCTGTCTTCAATCCGCCACCCCCTCCCACCCAGCCCCCTCATGCAACACTTCTCTGCTTTCGGGAGCAGCCCATAACCGCAAACACATTTGCTAATGCAGCTAGCCTGCCCGTCTTGGGACAGCTGGCTGGGCCCTGTGCCTGAGGCCAGGGCAGGCAAAGGGCAGGGGGCCTGGCTGGGAAAGGGGCCTGAGGCTCCTCCTCCTGTGCTGAGCTGCTTGCACAGTCCTGGTCACTGCCTCTCTGGCTCCATGGCCCCTCTTCCCTGTGACTCCTTTGAGGGCTGAGCCAGGTGTTGGAGAAACTTATACATCTGGCTGTCCAGCCCAAGAACAGGGCAACTCTACATGCTCTTTGAGCAAGAAAATACCTTGCCCCGCTGGGCTAAGGGAGTTTCTGGGCCTGAGCCCGCCTATATAGCCTCTCCCTCTGAGAAGGGATTCCTATATGAATGGAAAACCTAGCGCCCAGGGAAAGTTGAGAATTTATGGATTGCTTAGAAAGGCAAAGGCTGAGACCCTGCAATGCAGGAGACCTTGGTTCGATTCCTGGCTTGGGATGATCCGCTGGAGAAGGGATAGGCTACCCACTCCGGTATTCTTAGGCTCCCCTTGTGGCTCAGCTGGTAAAGAATCTGCCTGCAGTGCGGGAGACCTGGGTTTGATCCCTGGGTTGGGNGCTTAGAAAGGCAAAGGCTGAGACCCTGCAATGCAGGAGACCTTGGTTCGATTCCTGGCTTGGGATGATCCGCTGGAGAAGGGATAGGCTACCCACTCCGGTATTCTTAGGCTCCCCTTGTGGCTCAGCTGGTAAAGAATCTGCCTGCAGTGCGGGAGACCTGGGTTTGATCCCTGGGTTGGGAAGATCTGGAGAAGGGAAAAGCTACCCACTCCAGTATTCTGGCCTGGAGAATTCCATGGAAGTCCATGGAGTTGCAAAGAGTCAGACAGGACTGAATGACTTTCACAGAAAGGCAAAAGCAGGAAACCAAACGTTCTCCTCTCTGCTACTAATGTGATTTGAGTAATCATTTCCCTTCTCTGAGCCTCAGTTTCTCCATCCTGCCCAGACTTTGCAGGCTCTGATATGGGCATAAACAAGCAACTGTCTTATAAACAGTAGAGTTCTGTGTCCATGAGAATCATTCCCTCAGACTTTATGCTCTGTGAAGGTGTGCACCATATCTCAGCTCCCTCTGTATTGCCATGACGTCAGCTCATTGTGGGGGATGGCAAGAGACATGGGCCTGGGACAGAGCAGCACAAATCAGTTCTATCTCTAGGCAGCCTGAGTCCCTGCACCCTCGGAGAATCAAGACTGAGTCCCGAGGTTCCTGAATTCTGGAGCTGGAGCTGTGACTGGAGCCCACCCCCAACCAGACGTCAATCCCAAGGCCCCAGCCTCCTCAGCTGCCCCTGTCCAGCCCCCACTCCCTCCCGTTGCACATAAAGCATGAGCCTCAGCTTCCCCCTGCCAAGACACCCCCACCTAGCCCCACAGCCCCTCTCCAAAGACAGGGGCCTTTCTCTGCCACGTTCCTGGAGGCTTTTCCACTTAACAGGGCCTTGAAATCCATTTGCCGCAGACTGTGAACTTCCTCTTCATGCTCCTGCCCGCTGGCCCTCTTTTAGGCTGACCCCCCTCACTCCCACTCAACCCTGGCGTCTGCCAGCCCATGGCCCGGCAGCTGTCACTCTGCTCTCCCCCTCCCCAGGCCTCCGAGGCCAAGCAGGGGGCACCTGGAGGAGGTACCGGGGGCCCAGGAACCAGCAGCAGCCTGGGCTAAGGCAGAGATCTGAGGACTTGTTCACTAGAAGAGTCCTACGCTCCAGCCAAGACACAAAGGGCTGCTCCCCTTTCTCCCAACCAGCTAGAAACAGAGGTTGCTGCCCTCGGGCCTCTAAAGGCACCAGGCGTTCCCCACCAGATCACATCTCTAGTCCTTATGACTCCTGCTGTTGGTGGGGATGCATGGCAGCACCTGACCACCTTTCAGACATAGCTGGGAAGGTGGACAGTCTGGCATCTAGTCCTCTCACAGCTAGAATCCATGACCTCGGGCGAATCTAGTCCCTCCTCTGGCCTGTGACTGCCTCAGAGTTCCTTCTTACCCAACCCTGACCTATTTTTGTTTCCTCAACTAGAGTTTGTCCTCTGCTTCCCCAAATGGTCAACTCCAGGTTTCTGTGGCCTTCTTCCTGGAGTCCAAAAGGCTTTCACGTTCTGCCGCAAATTAATTCCTGATCCCACAGGTCCCTCTGAAGCTAAAGAAAAGGCAGGTGGTGGCCATCCACCGAGCACCTACTATGACCAGGTATTTCACACCTTCTACCTCCTTTTGGCATCAATATCTCCATGCTACAGGCTAAGGAAACTGAGGCTCAGAAAGAAGTGACTGATTTGTTCATCTAGATTTGCTTTGCAGTAGTTATTCACGGAGCTTCAGAGCCTGGTCAGTCTTCAAACGATGAGGTTCATGCTAATATACATGCAGCTTGTGACCAACTCAGACTTGAGTCACCAACTCAACTCTGTTTCCTTAAAGTTATATTATTCTAAAGCTGAAGTCAGAATGAAAAAGAACAGAGCAGCTAGGAGAAGGAAGGACTACCTTTCAGGCCTCAAGTCACCCAATTCAACCAAGAGTCTACTATATGTCCATGCCTAGTGGGCATTTTCACATGCCTTCTGTTGTTTAAATACTCTCAACACCCCTTTGGGCTAGCAATTAGCTTGCTTTTTTTTATAGATGGGGAAACTGAAACACAGACAGGGGAAGTAAATTGTCAAAGACTACACAATGAGACCCTGGAGGAGGGCGTGGCAACCCACTCCAGTATTCTTGCCTGGAGAATCCTATGGACCAAGAAACCTGGTGGGCTACAGTCCACGGGGTGGCACAGACTCAGACATGACTAAAGTGACTCAGCACACAATGAGAAGGTGGCACAGTGTTTCTCCCAGTCCTTCTCACATATCTCAGCCTAGCTTACCCTAAGGGAAGAGGAGTGACATCTTATAGCAAGAGATTCCCTGTCCCCTGGCTGCAGGGCTCAGACAAGAGTGACAGGTGCACAGAGACCCCATAGGACAGTGGCAGGGCTATGACCCTCTCCTCCAAAGTTGCCTCTAACCCTGGCCTCCTGAGCTAACCCTTGATCTGGCTCTGGGAGACAGCCTGTCTCCTCGTGTCTTTTTCATCCTTCCCCACTCTGCTTCTCAGCACTGAATTTGTGTGAAACCTGGACTGAATTACAGTACCACCCATTACCCAACCTGCCTCATTCCAAATCCCTGGCATTAATGTAGTCACTAGAGAGGAAGCCAGCCCCCTGAAGCCTGCTCCCTTCAGCTGGCTGCCCGTCTCGCCCCACGCTACCAGCACTGGCTTCCTGGTGCTGTGTCACCCAAGTGCCATCCACCTGGTGCATGGATGCCCCCACACCATTCACACATGCGCCTGTCAAAAGGGAGCAGGTTCTTACCCACAAAAGAGGCCCCTCGATAACACAATTGAGTGAAGCATGTTCATGCACATTCATTCTTCTGGTGAGCATGTATGGAGCATCACGTAGGTCCTAGGCACTGCTTAATGCACCGCAGTGAACAACACAGAAGCTTGCTTTCATGAGCCTTAATGTCCAGTGAGAAGGGGAGAAGCTCATGACCAAGTACAGCACACATGAATAAAAGAATCCCAGACTAGTGCAGGAACTGTGAAGCAAATAAGGCGGGCTAGCATTACTGTGACATCAGGGGAGCTGTTTTAGTTTGGGTAATCAGGGAGGGCCTCAATGAGGCAGTAATGCTTGGACTGAGCCCTGATTAACAAGCAGCAGTCCTGTGAGGAGTTAGGGGAACCCTTTGAGGGAGAGAGAACAGAAAGCATAAAGGCACTGAAGTGGAATTGAATGTGGTAAAGAAAAGGGCTCTCAGCTGAAGTTGGAGAGTCAGAAGGAATCATATCATGTAAGGCCTTCTAAGTCATGGTCAAAAGTTTGAGTTTTAGTCTAAGCGTGGTGAGAAGCCATCAGAGGATTGTAAGCATATTTAAAAAACATTACTGAATTTGTGTTTAAGAACAACTGCTCTGACAGCTACAAGGAGGATGGATCATTGAGGGGCATGGGTTGAAGCAGGGAGCCCAATTGCACTCGAGCAGATAAGAGATGGTGCTGGCCTAAGCTGGGCGGGGTGACCACACAGAGAAGTAGATATCAAGGAAGTATCAGTAGTTAGTTACAGCAGTCTGGACTTCAGTGGAGAGGTCAGGCTCTTCTGATAATCTCAGATGGAGGGTTCCTTCATATCTCTGCTTGGGTGTCTAGACAGGCATCTCAAATACAGCATGGCTACTTCTATCACCAAACCTGGATGTTAGATGCATAAGCCTGGGATTTGAGGAAGAGATCAGGAATGGAGATGCAAATTGGGAGGAGTTGTTGTCATATAGATGGTATTTAAACTCAGGGCTCAATGAGGCCATCTGCTAAGAAAGTACAGGTAGAGAAAAAGAGTGCTCTAAGACTCATTCCAAATCCCTGGCATTAATGCAATCATCTGTACTCCAACAGTTAGAGCCTGTGAAGAACCAGAGAAGAACCAGAGAAAACAGCAAGATGAGAGGAAAACCAGCAACCAAGAGAGTTTGGCTCCAGGAGGGAGTAAGCAGATGCTTCTGAGAGAGAGAGATCCAGAAAAGCAAGACAGATCATTGGGTTTAACAATGTGAAATCACTGGCGACCTTGACAAGATCAGTTTCAGTGGAGCTGGAAGTCCATTGGGATAGTGAGAGGTGAGAATGGCTTGTGAGGAAGTAGAGACTGTGTGTAGGAGTCCTCTGGGGGAGGTTTGTGGTGAAGGAGTAGACGTGATGGGGCAGAAGCTGGAGGAGTGTGTGGATGAAGATGAAGTAGAGTCAATGAACTGGAGGCCTAAGTAAGGACAGAGCATTGCTGGACTCAGGGAATAAGAGGGAAGATAAGGAGGAGGGTCAAAGGGTGGACTGACTGAAATTAAGATTTTGAAAGTGCTGGAGTTAATAAAGATGGAAAGGTCAAGTGTACGACTGTGGGACTGGGAGACTGAGATGGGGTGCGGCACCGGATTGTTGGAGGTGAGTTACTCCAGGAGTAGAGAAGACAGAGTGGTCACCCGTGTTGATGAAGAATTTGCCAAGAACATTGCCCGAGTTAGGTAGTGGAGAAGAGGCACTGCGCCACACACTGTTATCTCAGTGAACAGAGGGCACTCACAAAGAGCGTCAAAAGATGACAACCTCAGGGAGGGCTAGGAAGCTCCATTGTTTTGGAAGGAGGAAAGAAGACAAATGGTCTGAAGACGGCCTTGGGAAACAGGGAAAAAGATATCATCCCTATCTCTGTCTCAAGAGGTGTGTGAGATGTGGGAGAACAGTAGAGCCCCTACCTGAGGGGGTTGCAGGACAGGTGAGTCCTTGGGGCACCATAATGAAAGACAGATCTTGAGAGACTGAAGGTATGGGGAGGGGAACAGTGCTTGAGAGTGGACCGTGAGTAGAAGAAGGCAGAGTGTAAGGGTTTCAGAAGCATAGAAGGAATGTAAGATGAGGCCCAAATTAGGCAATATATACAGCAATTAGAGTTGGTGGAAGAGATGGTGGAAGGCCAAGGAGGCCTAGGCTTCTGTGGTGACTGAGGTAAACAGGGATGTGACTCCTGGTGGAACAGATCCGAATTTCTCACAGAAAGTGTGGTCATCAGTTCAAGCCAAAAGACCCAAGGAGCCTGAGTGAGGGACTTCCTGCTACTGGCTGGAGGTGGGGAGGCCAAGAACAATCTAGGCCTTGCGACCAGGAGAAGCTCTGTAGGCCTCCCACACAACCTGCAGTCCCATCGCAGAGACGACATCCTCTTCTCCATCGTGCGCTCTGTTCGTTTCGTCCATTCGTGTACGGGTTGGACCGTTCACACTGATGTATGGGAGTCCGTGTGTAAACGTGAATGTGTCTTTAGGATTGGGGATGTGTGTCGTACTTGTACACTTGTTTTATAAGGTATATACGTTTGGACCCGTACCCGTCCGTGCATGTGAAAATCTACCCGGGTGTATGTGTGTGGTACACGTGTTTTACGTGTGTCTGGGTTGTGTGGTGTGTACGGGTGTAAAGGGGTAGGGTGACACATACGTAAGTGTGTACGTGTGTTCGTGTGTGTGTGTTACTACGGACCTGAAAGAATTCAGAACGGTTTGGTGTCTGTCATCTTTTAGTTCGACTTCAACTTATTAGGTTGGGTCATTTCCCCCCTACCCCTCTACTTCCCCACACTCTTAATCCACACACAATCCCCTCTGTCCGTCTCCCCTCGTTTCCTCGGTTCACGATTCCTTTTTTTAGATCTGGAAAACTTTTTCCCTTTCGGAAGTCTGTCTCGTCCTTACGTCCGACATTAATCTTAGCGAAGTTGGCAGAGATCTAAGCTTTTCCTATCCGTTTGACCAACGTGTACGTCGTACCACTAGGAATCGGATCTATTACAGTCTTTTCGTACACACACACACGCGCACGTACACACACGTCCGTACGTACCCGCGGACACTACCGATATGTTTTACGTGAACTGATGTACCGTGACCCGGGACCCCTTCGGTTTCACTCCACGGGGGAGGGTGAAACGGGGACGTCGGTGGACGGAAGTCCGATCTGGGAAGTGGTCCGGGTCCCGGTGTGGTGATGTGTGGTGATATGTGTGTGTGTGTATGTGTGTATGTGTGAGCTCCGGACCTCCCGAATCCTGAACGAGTTCCGGTGTATCGGATCCTCCACTATACTACAGGTTCTACGACCTACTCCTCTCTCGTAAGGACTCAAATTCAGGGTCCAGTCAGTGACGGATCGACCCCGGGTATCAGGTGAGAAAGTGTCCCTGAGACCTCGGATCTCCCTCTAGAACCCCCAGGAAGGTTAGACTGGGTCTCGGTAACCGAGTCTCGTCGACCTTCGTTCGTTTCCTTCCTCTAATCACCCCACGGAAGTTCTTCGTCTCGACCCGCCTCTCCCTACCCTTCCAGACACCGAGAGGACCGAGGTCGGTGTCCGACGGGATTCCCGTTTAGAAGTGTGAAACCGGATCGGTCACACGACACCCGAGGGTTCCTGATTTCGTCCGGGGTCTCCTCTCCCGACCTGTCGGTCCTTCCTGGGTCAGTCGGTGTTTGTATTAGGGAGTATAAGGGAGACCGGGAAAGGAAGGTAAGAAAAGTGGAAGGAGGAGGTCCGAATGACCCTCCCGGAACCCCGGTCGACGACAGTAGTGATTTTTATCGAGTCGGTCGAGACCCACACTTCCTTGGGGAGAATGAACGTTAGGGTCTCCGGACCGTCTACCGTCAACCACAGATACCGGGGAGGTTCGGATGTTCTAGTCTAAGAGGAAAAATTCACGTTCGAGGTCAAGGTTGGGTTTAGAGTCCAAGGGGCTCGTGGTGGAAGAAGAAAGGGGTCATAGGGTCCCTTAGGAGAAATCTCCAAGTGTGTCACTTACTGAACCCAGGACCATAAGTCTATTTTCATTATTATTATTATCATCAATTGTGAATATCTTGTAAATGACACACAAGTGTTTCGGAGTCGTTTTCTGAAACAGATAAGACGAGGGAATGTTCTTGTCCCTGCTGCTGCTAAGTCGCTTCAGTCATGTCCGACTCTGTGCGACCCCATAGACGGCAGCCCACCAGGCTCCTCCATCCCTGGGATTCTCCAGGCAAGAACACTGGAGTGGGTTGCCATTTCCTTCTCCAATGCATGCATGCTAAGTCACTTCAGTCATGTCAGATTCTGTGCGAACCTATGGACAGCAGCCCTCCAGGCTCTTCTGTCCACAGGATTCTCTAGGCAAGAGTACTGGAGTGGGTTGCCATCTGAGGTATCTACTACTATCCCTGTCGTGCATGAGGCACAGACAACTGAAGTCAATTACTCAAAGTTACACAGATAGTAAGTTGTAGAATGGGGGTGTTGCATATCCATTTAACTGCAGATTCCTTCAGGAAGAGAAAACTTCTGGTAACAGTTAAGAATGAGAGCTATTTACTCATCTTCATGTGCAGTGGGCCTCCCAGAACACTTCAAAACTGGCTTTCACTACAGCCCACTGGCGCAGCTGAAAGGGCCTCCAAGGTAAAGGGATAAAGGATTAAATCCTTGGTTTTGTCCACTCACTAGCTGTGCAACTCTGAGCAAGTATCTTCTCCTTGTTGAGCTTGTGTCCTCATCTGCGAAACAAGTAATAATAGCAGGTGACTCTCAAAGTGGCGTGAAGATTCTGGGCGATGAGGTGTGAGAGCACACTCGCCACGGATGAGTCAGCATTGCCCTCTTCCCACTTCCTAAAGACACCTGACGACTTCTTGGTCTCATTCTTTCCAACAGCTGGATGGAGAGCCTAGAAGGTCTGGGTCTGGGCCGCTTTCTCCACACGGCACTGTCGGTGCACTACCCAGGGCCTCCAAGTTTTCCAGGGGCCTGTGCAAATGTGTGAGCCCCAGGAAAATTTATTGGCTCTAAAATATGAAAAGAAAACACCAGAATCGTAATTAATAAATGTTCTATTACGTGTCTACAAAACGTAATATAACATTGACCTCATTGATTGTTAAATTTAGTATTCCTAAAAATTTCATTACATTTGAAAACAATTTGTTGGTTAGATTTCTTCACTTTGCAAGAATTCCTGAGTATGCGTGATGATTACCAAGAAATCATAGCCAATTGGGAATGAAACAAGCTACTCATAGGCAAATCATTTCAAAAGCGGAATTATAAAAATCCTTTGAAACATTTTATAGCAAAAATTACATTTAATATGGGATGTGGGTGCATTTTCATATATTTGATATGCTGTGGGCTAAAACCACTAAAAGTGAGAGTGCCTAGGGCCTTCAGAGGTCTAGAGAGGCCCTGCCCTGGAGTGGAAGAGGAGCAAGGGCCCCCACGTGAGGAATAAAAGCACTTCTGTGAGAATTGCTATTTGGGGGAAAGAGTCAATGGGCCATGGTGGGCACCCACTCCTCGGGTTGTTCCCCTCATCTCAAACAAAACAAAACAAAACAAAAACCCGCCCAGGCCACATGCGTGTAGGCGCTGGCAGAATGGCCCTCATGGAGCAGCACTTTCATGTACTGCCCTCGGCTCTTATCAAAGGCCCTTTTAAGAAACAGGCATGCCTGTGTGCCTTTCATAATCAAGAAGAGAAATAAACATTATCTGACGAAAAGCGAGAAGAAAACAGCCATGTGTAAACGGTGTCTTTTGGCTTGTCAAGCTGTTGCTCAGGACATTGTCCACTGGGCTGCTCAGTGCCCCCAGGCAAGGGCCCACACGAGGCATTTCTCTCCCAATTTAGCACCAGCATCAACTCGGGGTCCCTAGAGGGCCTGTCAGTTTCCTCCCCTGTGATACCCAGAGCAGTGGAGTGCTCTGCTTCAGGCAGCCTCACCATGGGAGGCCGCGAGTGGGAGGTAGGCCACCACTTACTTCTACGTGACCTGAGGCAGGTCCCTTCCTGCTGAGCCTTCTGTGCAATACTGGCGGTATAAGTCGCAGGGTTAGCATGAGGATGCATTGAGATAATGAATGTCAAGTGGATAGAACAGGCCTCCGTGCTGCTGAGAACTTGGGATCAGGAGTGGGTTTGCTCTGGATGGCTGACAGTTGATGACTCAGACCCCCTACCCCAGGATGCCTGCCTGCTCTGCGTGGTCTCAGACACCTGGGCTCTGTGCCCAACATGTTCCAGCAACCCGACTAGGTCAAGGCTCTCCTTTGTCAAATCTGCATGTCCAGGAATCACCAAGGAGGCCAGAGGCTGGTAGCAGACTCCACCATGACTCCAGCTCCCCCGAAGCTTAGATGATTCAACCTCATGTACTCCAGATGTTGTCCCTGCTCTAGCCAGCTATCCTGGCCTGGTTTCTGCCCACTCTTCCTCACCTCTTCTGCGCAGAAACTCCATGAGGATACGGTTCTTCTAAGAGCTCTCTATCCTACTTATCACTGTGACTGATGCAGAGATGAACAAACCCAAGAAAGAGGCTGGTGGCATTACACCAGCTCATCAGTGGCAGACCAGCATTCATCCCTTTAGTGATTCCCTCATAACTCAGTCAGTAAAGAATCTGCCTGAAATGCAGGAGAGCCAGGTGGGAAAGATCCCCTGGAGAACAAAATGGCAACCCTCTTCAGTAATCTTGCCTGGAAAATCCTGTGGACAGAGGAGCCTGGCAGGCTACAGCTCATGGGGTTGCAAGAGTTGGACACGACTTAGCAACTAAACCACAAAGCACCACCACCAACTGCAAATGGCCCAACCCCTTTCCAGGCCAACACCTTGCTGCCAGCTCAGGATCTTTGCCCACTCTTTTGAGTGCTGTCTCTCCTCTGTCCCCATCCTCTCTCCCTTGGGCCCCCCTGGATCCTGTCCCCCAAATGCCATTAGCCCTCCCTCCTTTGTGTTCTTGCCACATTGTGTATGTGGCTCCACTGCAGTTCTTAGCAGCTCTTGGCTCCTTCGACTAACAATTCTGGGTTCTGGCATCTGTAGCCCTTAGACACCAAAGGCAGAGGCCATACGGTTTCACCTCTGGGTCTTCGGTACCCGGCACTGGACTTGGGACAGGCATATTTGCTGAACTGGAGGGAACTCATCACAGGCAGAGAGAATGGGAGAGAAATAAGAGTCTGTCTTCTGGAATTTCTCCTTCCAGCCCTCAGTGATGGAATCAGAAGGTTGGGGCTCGAGTCCTTGACCATGTTTAGCTGTGTGACCTTAGGCAAATCACTTCCCTTTCCCATGAGCCCCATTTTTATCACCAGAAAAAAATGGGGCTTCCAATTCATTCTCTGGTCTTGGCAAGGGCTGTCATAGAGATCCGATGAGAGAAGGGTGGGAAAACTTCATGAGACCTCGTGAACTGCTGGGCCAGCTGCTAAGATCTGCCCGTCCTGGGAGTTCCTTTGAGTTCGTTTTCAAAAGGGGACTGCAAACCCCAAGGAACATGCAGACAGATCAACTGCACACACTCACGCTCTGCCTGCTAGACAGTTCCATTGCACAGAAACACAACTTGCCCGTTTTCACAGGACAACTCACATCTGCCATGCATCTCCTAGACCACAACATCGAGAGGACTTTTTCTGCCCTCTCATTCCTTTAATCCCTGCTCCCACCTCAACTGCCAGGGATCCTGAGCCCCTTTTGACAGGTAATATGATTAATCATAACAGCAGCCAGCACTTGGAAAGAACTTACTACAACCCTGAGTGTCTTGCATTCATTAACTCACTTAATTCTCACAACATTAATGGGTATTGTTAGTTCCCCCATTCTTAAGATGGGAAAACTGAAAATCAAAGAGGTGAAGTAACTTGCCCAAGGTAACAGAACTAGTGTACAGCAAAGGTGTGGCTTGACGCTGGTTTTTATTTTTTGCTAAGTTGTGTCTGACTCTCTGTGACCTCATGGACTATAGGCCATCAGGCTCTTCTGTACGTGGGACTTCCCATGCAAGAACACTGGAATGGGTTGCCATTTCCTTCTCTAGGGGATCTTTTCAACACAGGGATCAAACCTGCATTTCTGGCCTTGGCAGGCAGGTTCTTTACCACTGAGCCACCAGGGAAGCCCCATTCCAGCTCTAGAATCTGTGAGTTTAATCATTTTGTTACACTACCTGCCAGACAAAATACTGAGGCTGTAAAAGAAAGTGACTTGCCCAAGGTTACACATACAGTGAGTTAGTGACATTGCCTATATCTTCTAACTCAGCTCATTAGCAGTTTCTACAACCTGTTAATTTTCTGTTGAAAAGTGAATGATGTGGACATGAACCCTTAGTGGCATTGTCTAGGCAGAAGGGGGAAGGCCCTATGTGAAGGAAGTCAATCATAGGTATTTCTTATGTTTACAATTCAACACTTATCTTTGCATCCAGGAGGCATTCAAATATTCCACTAATATTTGGAGGAACAGACCAAAGAAGGAGCCCTTCATTTTCCCACTTGAGCTGGACCTGGGAGGAAGTAAATTGCTGGAGGGGTAAGAGTGAGTGGAGAAGCCTCCCAAACAGAGCAATTGCCTGAACAAAAGCACTGCTGTGAGAAAGACCTGTTGTGTTCTGGGAAGATAGAGGGGTCCAAAGTGACTATAAGACTTTCTTTCAGGAAGGGAACCAAGGTGAAATGGCCAAAGGATTTGAACACCAAGCTAAGGAATTGGGACTTCATTTTACCTTTTGGTTGCAGAGAGATGTCACACCAATAAAGTCATTCAAGAAGAGTAGACCTACAAAATTATGGTTTGTCCCAGCTAGAAAAGACATTGAGATGTCAACAGCGGCCAGTGACGTGGTCAAGGCAAACTGTGAGTCAATAGGAATCAGGCCATAATTTGGGTCTCAGAAGACTCGTGGATTTGTACAAGTAGAGAGGAGGGAAGAAAGGCCTGGAGCAAGGCTCCCAAGGACAAGGGAGAAAGGGGCCTGAGTTTGGGCAGCCCCACATCCCATCTCTACACCCACACAGGCTATCAGGTGTGGCTTTGAGTAGGTGGTTCTTTATAAGGGCAGCCTGGATTCCAGAATTCTGGGCCCAGACCCATGTCCCAGGAAAGACCCCAGAGACAAGCCATGGTGGAAAGCCCCCAATGGAAGGGCTGGCTGGGTCTGGCTGGCCAGATAGGTGTCCTGGTTTGAGAGAATCCAGGCCCAGCTCAGAGCGGGTACCATCCCAGCTTGCTAGGAAGCCAATTAGAGCTGGGGTGAGCTGGGCTTCTGCCCTTGGTCCTCCACTCCCACCTGGCAATCATTAGGTTGGCTTGGAGGATCCCTGTCAAGAGAGCTAGACTTCTGGGATGGATCAAGGTGAAAGGGAGGCTGGCAGAGAGGACCTCTGTGCCCAGACCTCACACTGAGGGCTGCCCAGGGCTGCCGGCTTCCCTGGGTGTGTCAAAAAGACATTTCAAAGACCTGGCTGGCCCTTTATCAAGTCATGTGTTCTCCTTGCTGCCATATGGAAGGCCATGTGTCCAACTCCCCTGGGGAAGTATGGGTCTATGTGCTTGGAGGGGGAGGGGCTGCTACTCAGAGCAATGGGCCGATTAGCCAGACAAAGGCTGCTAAGAGAGGGTTAAACCCTGGGGTTGGAAATACTGGATCCAGGAATCCTTGCCCTAGGGGATCATGTCCAGGGACTGAGACCGTGCCTCTTCTTCCCCCAGTCTCCATAGTCAACAGCCAGTTCTCCAAAACCTCCGTGTCCTCATCTGTAAAATGGGTATAATTCCTTCCTCATAGGGCTGTTGTGAAGCTAAAACAAGAGACTGAAAATACAACTCTCAGCATAGTCCCAAGCACAAAGCATGCACTCAGTAAGTGCTAGGCCAGCTGATTCCCTTTTCGTCCCTACATTGGGGTCAGAACAAAACAGGTGAAAATCCATCAGTCCATGAAGCTTTTGCATAGTAGAATTTGGAGAGTCCACATGCTGTAGTCCCTACCACCCCCATCCTGCTGATATATTAGTAGAAGTAGAGGCCCAGAGAGGTTAAGTGTCTTATCCGAGATCACACAGCCCATCAGCAGTAGAGCTGGGACTGGAATCCAGGGTCTCACATTACAGAACACTAGAATTCGGCTGTCTCACAGCCTTGACTGGTTCAGCCCAGCAGCAATGCCTGGTGCCTTTCAGTAAGCCGCCCCATCTCCACAGGATGCCTCAATGAGGATAAAGATACTCGAGGTGATGTCCTGGCAAGGCTGAGGCTGGAGATGGGGGATACTCTGCTTTGGCTCCGTGCTGCAGCAGCTCAGCCTCATGCAGTCCTTGAGAGAGAGAGAGTGCGCGAGAGCAAGAGCGGGGTGGTAGGGGGGAGCTTTATCGGGCTACCATATCACATTGCAAGCTCCTATCTCATTTGCTGTTCAAGAGTCCCTGGCCCGCCTTCCCTTACTCTTTCTCGGGCAGATCTGCCTGGTTTGCATTATTCTCCTTCCCGCCCACCCCCTACCCGGATATCTTGGTTCCATATTTTCCACGCTGAGGCTCAGTTTACTCCTGGCTGGGCTCCGGGCCTGCACCTGGGTTCTAAGAAAAGGGTCCCAGGGTGGGGGGCTGGGTGGGCAAGCGAGCTGTGTAGTGGGGGATGCTGCTGGTCATCCTGCCTTTCTCTCCATAGGAGCAGGCCACCAGAGCATCTTCCCCACCCTCTGCCTTTCTCTACCTAATGCTGAGACACAGCAATTCTCAAAGTCAGTGCCACAGACAACTGCCCCAGGATCTCTTGATCCTGCCTGGAAATGAAGACTCCTGGGCCCCACCCAGACCGACTGAATCAGAATCTCTGGGGGACAGCCCAGGAATCTATATTATGACTAGCATTTCATCTGTAAATATGCTGCTTGGTTCTTTCTTTGCCTTTAACTCTTCACCGGCAAGGGTTCCTTTTAATAACTGACCTCGGTCACACCTATTCCAAGTTCATTTAATAAGTGTTCACTGACCACCCCCAACTCTTGCCTGGTTCCCCTCCTAACTCTTTGGCTATTCTTCTGTTTCCTTTGCTGGCTTCGTTCTCTCTCCCCCATTCCTTGGCTGCTGGAAGGCCCAGGGCTCAATTTCTTCCTCCTATTTTTCCACGCCACCCAGTCTTCTCACATAAGCTCATCTCCTCTCAGCTCCAGTTCCTATTTGTGTGCTGATAATCCCCACCCCAGGCCTCCATTCCAGCCCTATCCCCTGAGTTTCGGCCCCATCCCAGCTGGAGCATCCTGCAGACAGACCCCTTGAATTCAACAGGACCCATACTGAGCTCATCTTCTTCACACGCCCAGTGAAGTTTCTGAAGGATGTATCTGATTACATCACTTCAAAACCTTCCAGTAATTCTCCTTGGCCTACAAGATCAAGTCCACACTCTAACTCAAGTCCAGCCCTAACTCAGAGCCCTGCCCCCGTTTGTCTCTCCAGCCTGCTCTCTCCTTACTCTCCTCCTTGACCACTAGCCCCTGGCTTCCCTGCTCCAGATCGATTGCATGACTCACAGTTCTGTAAATGCACCCAATGCCCTCACCTCTGGCCCCCGTATAGGTTACTCCTACTTCCTGGGACACAGATGCATGGTGAAAGGGGAGCAGAAGGGGACCTCTGCCTTCAAGCACTAGTCTGTGGGGCTGCTGCTGAGACTCCAGTCTTAGTGTCACTAGCAAGCCTGTGCGGACCAAGGGTACAAATACATCTCCCAGCACTGTTCCCCAGCAATGTCACTGCTGGAACACCAAGCCCAAACTTACTTGCCTTCCTCCTCTAGGAAGCCTCTCCTTACCCTTCCAGTTTGGGTTATGAATGGGATAATGATCACCGATAAGTCTCTAAGAATAACACCTGTTGATAAATCTTTGTTAATGATTGAGGGAATGTATTCATCTAATTTTCCCTGTCAGTATACTATGATCGAAAATGTCAAGTCATCTCCCACACTAGAACATGAACTGACCAAGAGCAGGGGCAGCACTTTCTCTCCTTGTGCAGCTCTGGAGTCCCATGCACACCAGGAGGTGATTCACAGAAGTTTGGCGAATAAGCTTGCCAAGGCCCATCTGTGCACTGTGTCCTGGAGAAGCAGCAATAATTAGAAATGACCCGTGCTGCTGAGACACTGGACATGTCACCTGGTGTGTCAGGGATAGAAGAATGAGTGATGGTTTGCACTTTGGAATGGGATGAGGAGGAGAGGGTGGAAGTAAAGCCTTCCTGAGGAGGCAGTCTTTTTTTTTTTTTTTTAAGAAATTTTAATGTTTATTATATGATTGCAAAATTGGGTACATTCTAAAGGAGATGTGGTAAAATGGAATACAACTTGGCCATAACAAAGAATGGAATAATGCCATTTGCAGCAACATGGATGAACCTAGAGTGAAGTAAGTCAGACACAGAAAGACAAATATCATATGATATCACTTATATGTGGAATCTAATTTTGAAATGACGCAAATGAACTTATTTACAAAACAGAAACAGACTCGCAGATCTCAAAATTGAATTTATGCTTATCAAAGGGAAAACATGGAGGGAAGGGATAAACTAGGTGATTATGATTAATATACACACATTACTATTTATAAAATAGACAACTAATAAAGACCTACTGCAGAGCACAGGGAGGTAGCTTTTGACAGAGCCTTGTTGAACGTGGTGTTAGTCTTTTCCCTTGATTTTAAAAATTAAGACTTTTTGGTCTATTAAAGTTAAGTGCTACTACTCATTCAATACCTCAGTTCATCAAGATAAAAATCCTAAAGTGAAGTGAAAGTCACTCAGTCTTGTCTGACTCTTTGCGATCCCATAGACTATATATAATCCACGGAATTCTCCAGGCCAGAATACTGGAGTGGGTAGCCTTTCCCTTCTCCAGGGGATCTTCCCAACTCAGGGATCGAACCCAGGTCTCTGGCATTGCAGGCAAATTCTTTACCAGCTGAGCCACAAGGGAAGCCCAAGAATACTGGAGTGGGTAGCCTATCCCTTCTCCAGCAGATCTTCCCAACTCAGGAATCGAACCAGGCTCTCCTGCATTGCAAGCAGATTCTTTACCAACTGAGCTATTAGGGAAGCCCCAAAATCCTAAAAATAGGTATTATTATCATCCCTTGGCCAATGACCAAGCAGAAACCCAAAGGACACAGCAAGGTGCTTCAGGTGATTCATGCAAAGAGTAGGAAAATTGTGACTTGGTTTCAGATTTCTCTGACCCCAGAGATTCCATGCTTAACACCACATTCTCTTGCTTCCAAATCCACACACTGTAGAACATAACAAACATGCACTCTCCTAAATGTACGCTCCATCACTCCCCTGGAGAGTATCACTGTTAAGGTAGGCATGTAAGTGCCCAGTCTTCTTCTCTTGCTGCAGTTCCACTAATAAGAGGCTGTAGAGTGTGAGGATTCAAAGCCTGGGCTCTGAGCCAGCTCTGCCACTCACTAGCTGTGTGTCACTGAGGAAGATGTCGTGCCTCTCAGGACCTCAGTTTGTGCATCTGGAATATGGTGATGAGAATAACAGTACCTAATCCTTAGAGTTGTCATGAAGATTAGATAAATTATAAAACTCTTAGAATGACATTAGAAGATGCTTGTTCCTTGCAAGAAAAGCTATGATCAACCTAGACAGCATATTAAAAAGCAGAGACATAACTTTGCCAACGAAGGTCCATCTAGTCAAAGCTATGGTTTTTCCAGTAGTTATGTATGGATGTGAGAGTTGGACCATAAGGAAAGCTGAGCACCGAAGAACTGATGCTTTTGAACTGTGATATTGGAGAGCTTTTGAGAGTCCCTTGGACTGCAAGGAGATCCAACCAGTCCATCCTAAAGGAAATCAGTCCTGAATANAGTAGTTATGTATGGATGTGAGAGTTGGACCATAAGGAAAGCTGAGCACCGAAGAACTGATGCTTTTGAACTGTGATATTGGAGAGCTTTTGAGAGTCCCTTGGACTGCAAGGAGATCCAACCAGTCCATCCTAAAGGAAATCAGTCCTGAATATTCATTGGAAGGACTGATGCTGAAGCTGGTACTTCAATACTTTGGCCACCTGATGCGAAGAACTGACTCACTGGAAAAGACCCTGATGCTGTGAAAGACTGAAGGCAGAAGAAGAAAGGGAGAGCAGAGGATGAGATGATTGGATGACATCACCAACTCTATGGACGTGAGTTTGAGTAAGCTCTGGGAGTTGGTGATGGACAGGGAAGCTTGGCATGCTGTAGTGCTTGGGGTTGCAAAGAGTCAGACACGACTGAGCGACTAAACTGAACTGAAGACACTTAGAATAGAGCCTGGAACATAGTAAGTGCTTAGTAAGAATAAGTCATTATTATCTTCCTTTTCCACAGGGGGGGAAAAAAGCGAACAACAACAACAGCAAAAACAAACAAACAAACAAACAAAAAAGAAATGAACTGTATGTATAACTTGGTATCCTATTTCTTCCTGTGTGGTAGGATTTTGTCAGGTGGAGAAGGGCATCTTAAGTAGGTTGGAAAATGAGTGCAAAGGCATGGAGGCAGGGAAAATACGGAATGTGTGTTTGGGGAAGTTAACAGCAGACCAGTGCAGCAGGTGATGTGAATGAGGACTGGTCACAAGGGCCTGGAAGGCAATCTTGACATGATATGACTGGGAAGGAAGCCCAGTACTCCTCGAGGCCTCTGTGAGCATGGCCAACCTTTGGAGAGCAGCCTTCTCAGCCCTCATCTCCTCTGGCAGTACCCCCAGTGGGGCAGCTGTGACAGGGACTGGCCTTCCTCAGGGACCAGTTAGCACTGTCCAGGTGGCTGGCTGCCCAGGGCCCAGGCTCTAGGCCTGCTTCCCACTCAGGCATCTGAGGCATTCTCTCCTCCTCAGAGAAGAGAGGAGGGGGGTGGGCTGCAGGGGCCAGGCCCCTTCAGCATCTGGAGCCACCACCTTGGGGTGAGCTCGCCTCTGAAAGCCCAGGCTGGGGAAAGCAGGGTTAAGGGGACAGGGCAGCCTGCCAGGGTGGGCTCCCCTTCTCAGCTGAGGTCTAATGGGAGCTGACAAGAGCAGCTGTGGGCCTTTGATCTGCCCTTCAGGTATGTGTCCCAGCTTGGGATGGGGAAGCTGGAATGAGGAATGTTGATGGGGGCGGAGATAACAGAGGATCAGTCCAACCAGGCAGAAAGGGCCCAGGCCACCAAGCCGGGGCTCTGAGGAAGAAAGAGAAAAAATGAGCTAGAAAAAGAGCCTGCAGAGCCCCCAGAGGAATGGCGGCCGGGCCGCTTCCTCTTCCACTCAGGGGGAGGCCCTGAAGGTGAGAGAGGCTCATCTAGACTCAGTCTCAACCCCAGCCAGGCCCCTCTCCCATGGGTGGGGCTCAGAGTACCATGTGGTCTTCATTTCAGGTCTGCGAATAGCCACTCCACCCTGTCGCACCTGGCCAGACAGAAGGTGGGGCCAAGCTCAGACAGAGTCCGCCTGGGCAGGTGAATTGGGGTGGGGGCCTCCTGGAGCTGCCAGCCATGAGATCAGAGGCCCACACTGGGCCCAGCGGGAACTTTTTCTGGTTGGCCCTGGCCCAGGAGACACCTGCTTGGCGTAGCCCAGACAGATCCATGAGTCTTCCCCTTGCAGGCTCTTAGTCCAGCATGATTCCCCCTCCACAGTGCTTTACCCAGTGGTCAAGCAGCATTTTCTCAAAAGACTTCCAGGGACAGTTGCTTACCATCTTTCTAGGCAGCTTATGGGCCGGCTTTGTCACACCCAGCACCCCTGCCCCACCCTGAGCTGACTTTGTTTACCTCAGTTTCTGCCTCCTTCAGTGAAATCCCCAGACACAACCCAGAGGAAACTGGGATGTGAGCTCCACAGAAGACTAGGCAGTGATCCTGGGACTCCTCTAGGCTCCGGCAGACCCTGGGGAAGCCGAACCCAGGGCTACAGGAGGTAGAGTTGGGGCATGAAGGCAATAAGGAAAGAGCAGCCCAGAGATGGGAGGGAGGTTCCCAGGGCACACAGCTCTGCAACCCAGGGGACAGCTGTGGTTCTTGCTCCATTCCTATCTCACTTCAGCCTGAGTGTGAATGAAGGCTGGCAAGAACTTTGAAGGCCATCTCATTCCAAACCCATCTCACATCCTGCCTAGAACTTGTCTTTGCATATCTGCAGCCCCAGGGAGTTTGGCACCTTTCCCTTCTTAGAGTGCTCTGGCTGTTGGAAGGTGATTCCTTATTAATAGTCAGAATTCTCCTCCTTGTCCCTTCTCTCTTTAGCTCATTCTGCTTTATAAACTCTAAGAGATGGGGAGATGACTTTCAGTGTGGGGAGGGGGTAGGGGTTTAGTTAGAAAGAGTACTATATGATCTATACTCCCACCTCAGGTTTTTCCTGGCCTTTAGGTAGTCCCTTTCCCTCAAGGTTGGACCTAAGGAGTTTTATCCAGATCAAAGATTTTCTGACACATGGTAGCTCTTCAGATTTCTTAAGATGGACACCATGGTTTCATCCTTCCCCACAGTTTCTCTTTTCCAGGATAAGCAACTCCAGTTCCTTCAAATGATCCTCCTACAGCTAGGAACTCATGTTCCCGTACGCTCCTTAGACAACTAATTCCCCAAAGTGGGGAGGGAGGGGCAAAAATCAAGAGGGACCTTTCTCAGGGGCCCAGAAATGTCTACTTAGAGGAAAGAGAGGAGAGGCCATGTTGCATTCTCAACTTCTCTCTCTCTCTGTCCAGTCTTGCCCTTGACATTGTGGTTGTCCAGCTGTCCCTCATCCTAATACCCCAAAGCAGTAGGACCCCAAGCAGCCACCCGACACTGCTGCCAAGTCTTTGTGCCCCCCTGCAGGGCCTTCCTTTCCCTTCCTGCGGGGCCTGAACTTTGTGGAGCTCCACAGGAAACAAGCCCACTCCCAGGACCTTGACCTTGTTCATTCCTGAGGAACCCAGCTTGGTGAACAAGAAGGCTTGATGACTTCTCTTTCCTCTGCCTGGCTTTCTTCCTGGAGCTCCCTCAGCTTCTTCAGAGACCAGTCAGGCCCACGGATCTGACAGATACTGGTTTGAGGAAAAATGGGATCTGCCTCCACTCAGGAAGGCAAGCTGGCCACCTAGAACTCTTAGGGGCCATTGCAACATCAGGCGTGGGGTTGGACTCAGTGGCAATGCTGGGCCAAAGACTGAGGTCTGGCCCAGAATCTCAGAGGAGACTGGGTACCCTGGCAAACCCTTCAGGAGATGACAGAATCAGAGGCAGTTTGCAAGGAAATGAGGCAGAGAAGCCTCCTCCCGGGCTGCCTTCCTCCTCCCCTGCAGACTGCTGAAGAGGCGGAATGTTGCCTTCTCTCCCTCGGGTGGTCACCTGCTTCCTCCCCACCTGGGCCCTGGGCTGCTAAGGAGGAGGTGGAGGGTGGGGAAGGGGCTAGGGAGCACTAGCTAACCTTGGCGTGGAATAACGCGCAGAATGAGCAGGCAACAGGGCCCCCTTTCCCGCCAAAGGCCCAGTGATAAAGAAAGGGGAGGGGGCAGCTGGAGGCCGGCTGTGGGAGCCAGAGAAGGGGAGTACAGAGAATGTGCTGTGTCAGCCTTGTGCTCTGCCCTGAACTAACAACTCCCTCCTCCTCCCCGCCGCCCCTCCCCCTTCTCTCGCTCTTCCCTTCCCTCACAGTCGAGGTCTCCATCGCCCTTTCTATCTGTCTTTATTTCCCACTCTTTCGAGCGGTCTCTGTTCCTCTCTCCAGCTCACTCGGCCTGCCTCTCCAGGCCCCTTCCTTCTCTGGGCGTGCTCTCCACTTCTCTGCTTGTGCCTTTCTCTCTCTGTTTGCCTTTCTCCCAACCTGGCTCTTCCCCTAGCTTTGGCCACCCCTCTGTGTCCCTGTGTGTGTCTTCCTGTATCTCATTTCTTTGTCTCCGTCTCGTTGTTTCTCTGCTTCTGTCTCTCTCCCTGCCTGCTGCTTTCTATCTCATTTGGCCTCTGCTTTGCCTCCTCCTCTGCCAACTGTCCCTCTCTCTCTCAAGAGGCTTTCAGCAGCTTCTGAAGCATCAAAGGTGAACCCAGTCCCCCCGCTGGTCAGCTCCTCTCTGGAGAGTGGCCGGCCTGGAGCTGCCTTTTCCAGCCCAAAGAAAGAAGGAAAGAGGGCAGAAGAAGGTCACCTGGGAGTGTTTGCCCAGGAAAGACTGAGGGGAAGAAAGAAAATAACCTTTTGGGTACCTGATGAGCCAGCCATGGTACCTAGTGTTTTCGCAAGTCCTTTACTTTATCCCATGACTTTTTTATCCCCATTTTTCAAGGTGAGGACACTTAGATTCAGAAGAAGAAGTGACTCCCCCCAGATCACACAGGCAGACTCGCTGGTATTAGAACGCAGGACTTTCTGTCTCCATTGCCTGCAGGGAGATGACCTGTTCTTTCACTGTTCCAAGGCCACCTCCTGGAGAAGGGAATGGCAAACCACTTCAGTATTCTTGCTTTGAGAACCCCATGAACAGAATGAAAAGGCAAAAAGATAGGACACTGAAAGATGAACTCCCCAGGTCAGTAGGTGCCCAATATGCTACTGGAGATGGGTGGGAAAATAATTCCAGAAAGAATGAAGAGAAGGAGCCAAAGCAAAAAACAACACCCAGTTGTGGATGTGACTGGGGATGGAAGTAAAGTCCGATGCTGTAAAGAGCAATATTGCATAGGAACCTGGAATGTTAGGTCCATGAATCAAGGTAAATTGGAAGTGGTCAAACAGGAGATGGTAAGAGTGAACATCAATATTTTAGGAATCAGCGAATTAAAATGGACTGGAATGGGTGACTTTAATTCAGATGATCATTATATTTACTACTGTGGGCAAGAATCACTTAGAAGAAATGGAGGAGCCTTCATGTTCAACAGAAGAGTCCAAAATGCAGTACTTGGATGCAATCTCAAAAATGACAGAATGATCTCTGTTCCAAGGCAAGCCATTCAATATCACAGTTATCCAAGTCTATGCCCCAACTGGTAATGTTGAAGAAGCTGAAGTTGAATGGTTCTATGAAGACTTACAAGACCTTCTAGAAATAGCACCCAAAAAAGATGTCTTTTTCGTTGTAGGACCTACTGCTGCTCCTAAGTCATGTCAGTCATGTCTGACTCTGTGCGATTCCATAGACAGCAGTCCACTAGGCCCCCCCCCGTCCCTGGGATTCTCCAGGCAAGAACACTGGAGTGGGTTGCCATTTCCTTCTCCAATGCATGAAAGTTAAAAGTGAAAGTGAAGTTGCTCAGTCATGTCCAACTCTTAGTGACCCCATGGACTGCAGCCCACCAAGCTCCTCCGTCCATGGGATTTTCCAGGCAAGAGTACGGGAATGGGTCACCAGTGCCTTCTCCATCACTGTAGGAGACTGGAATGCAAAAGTAGGAAGTCAAGAGACAACTGGAGTAACAGGCAAATTTGGCCTTGGAGTACAAAGCAAGGGCAAAGGCCAACAGAGTTTTGCCAAGAGAATGCACTGGTCATAGAAAACACCTTCTTCCAACAACACAAGAGATGACTCTACACATGGACATCACCAGATGGTCAATACTGAAACCAGATTGATTATATTCTTTGCAGCCAAAGATGAAGAAGCTCTATACAGTCAGCAAAAACAAGACCAAGAGCTGACTGTGGCTCAGACCATGAACTCCTTATTGCCAAATTCAGACTTAAACTGAAGAAAGTGGGGAAAACCAGTAGACCATTCAGGTATGACCTAAATCAAATCCCTTATGATTATACAGTGGAAGTGAGAAATAGATTTAAGGGCCTAGATCTGATAGAGAGAGTGCATGATGAACTATGGACAGAGGTTCATGACATTGTACAGGAGGCAGTGATCAAGACCATCCCCAAGAAAAAGAAATGCAAAAAGGCAAAATGGTAATCTGAGGAGGCCTTACAAATAGCTAAGAAAAGAAGAGAACTGAAAGGCAAAGGAGAAAAGGAAAGATATAAACATTTGAATGCAGAGTTCCAAAGAAGAGCAAGGAGAGATAAGAAAGCTTCCTCAGTGATCAATGCAAAGAAATAGATGAAAATAACAGAATGGGAAAGACTAGAGATCACTTCAAGAAAACTAGAGATACCAAGGGAACATTTCATGCAAAGATGAGCACAATAAAGGACAGAGATGGTATGGACCTAACAGAAGCAGAAAACATTAAGAAGAGGTGGCAAGAACACACAGAAGAACTATACGAAAAAGATCTTCATGACCCAGATAACCATGATGGTGTGATCACTCATCTAGAGCCAGACATCCTGGAATGCAAAGTCTAGTGGGCCTTAGGAAGCATCACCAACAATAAAGCTAGTGGAGGTGATGGAATTCCAGTTGAGCTATTTCAAATACTAAAAGATGATGCTGTGAAAGTGCTGTGCTCAATATGCCAGCAAATTTGGAAAACTCAGTAGTGGCCACAGGACTGGAAAAGGTCAGTTTTCATTCCAATCCCTAAGAAGGCAGTGCCAAAGAATGCTCAAACTACTGCGTAATTGCACTCATCTCACATGTTAATAGAGTAATGCTCAAAATTCTTCAATCCAGGATTCAACAGTATGTGAACCATGAACTTTCAGATGTTCAACCTGGATTTAGAAAAGACAGAGGAACCAGAGATCAAATTGCCAACATCTGTTGGATCATCGAAAAAGCAAGAGAATTCCAGAAAAACATCTACTTCTGCTTTATTGACTATGCCAAAGACTTTGACTGTGTGGATCACAACAAACTGTGGAAAATTCTTCAGGAGAAGGGAATACCAGAGCACCTGACCTGCCTCTTGAGAAATCCATATGCAGGTCAAGAAGCAACAGTTAGAACTGGACATGGAACAATAGACTGGCTCCAAATAGGGAAAGAAGCATGTCAAGGCTATATATTGTCACCCTGCTTATTTAACTTCTATCCAGGGTACATCATGAGAAATGCTGGATGAAGCACAAGCTGGAATCAAGATTGTCCAGAGAAATTTCAATAACCTCAGATATGCAGATGGCACCACCCTTGTGGCAGAAAGCGAAGAAGAACTAAAGAGCCTCTTGATGACAGTTAAAGAGAAGAGTGAAAAAGTTAGCTTAAAACTCAGCATTCAGAAAACTAAGATCATGGCATCTGGTCCCATCATTTCATGGCAAATAGATGGGGAACTATTTGTGAGAGACTTTATTTTGGGGGGCTCCAAAATCACTGCAGATGGTGACTGCAGCCATGAAATTAAAAGACGCTTGCCCCTTGGAAGAAAAGCTATGACCACCCAAGACAGCATATGAAAAAGCAGAGACATTACTTTGCCAACAAAGGTCCATCTAGTCCAGGCTATGGTTTTTCCAGTGGTCATGTATGGATGTGAGAGTTGGACTATAAAGAAAGCTGAGCACCGCAGAATTGATGCTTTTGAACTGTGGTGTTGGAGAAGACTCTTGAGAGTCCCTTGGACTGCAAGGAGATCCAGCCAGTCTATTCTAAAGGAAATCAGTCCTGAATATTCATTGGAAGGACTGATGTTGAAGCTGAAACTCCAATACTTTGGCCACCTGATGCAAAGAACTGACTCACTGGAAAAGACCCTGATGCTGGGGAAGATTGAAGGAGGGAGGAAAGGGGGACGACAGAGGATGAGATGGTTGGATGGCATATCCGATTCGACAGACATGAGTTTGAGCAAGCTCTGGGAGTTGGTGATGGATGGCCTGTTGTGCTGCAGTCCATGGGGTCACAAAGAGTCAGACACAACTGAGCGAGTGAACTGACTGAAGGCCACCTCTGGAGCCCATGCCTACTTCTGTTGACAATTCTTCTCTGGGATGCTGGTCTTGGGCTTTCCTAGAAAGGGACCCATTTGAAGACCTACTGGAAAGGAGGGCCGCCGAGGTTTGAGGTATCCTGGTTGAAGACACCCTGAGCTAGCCTCCAAGACAGAAACCCCCAGGGCCTCTGGGGAGATGTGGCTGACAAGATGTCACTTGTTGGATGACACAGAGTCCAAGCTGGGAGAACCCTTGTTCTTGTCCTAATCCAGCCCCTTTCATGGCACAGAGAGGGACACTGAGGCTCAGAAAAGAGGAGTGAGAAAAGAGGAGTGAGCCCAAGCCATATCAAAACATGCCCTCAGGGGAAGAGGGACAACATTTGAAGAAGGGAATTATTAGTTTAGCATCAATAATGGGAAAATTCTATGCAAGCAAATACATCCCCACCAAGCCATCTGAAGCACAGCTATGGAGAAGGCACCTGTGGAAAAGTCCAGCCGAGTCCCTGTGTCCAGTCCCTTCCTGTCTCTGGGGCTTGCTGGGGTGACAGGATCTGTGGCCTTGGACTTGCCTGCTCCTTCCCTGTTGGGGTCCAGTGGGCACCAGCCCAGGCTTGCTGTGCAGCTTGTTGGGAAGAGAACTGTTCTACTGAGACAGAGACAAGAGAGAAAGAGAGAGATGAAATGAGAGAAAAAGATCAATAAAGAGAAGGAATAGAGGGAAACAGAGGCAAAGAAAGAGAGGCAGCAGGTGGGAGCAGGTGAGCAGGGCCTGTGTGGGCCTGGAAGGAGCTCCTGCATTCTTCCCTGCTTCTCAGGGCAAAGCAGACCCAGTCCTGCCCAAGGCGCTGCCTCTGACAGTCTCCAGGGAGCTGTTCCCACACATGATCTCATTTTGCTCCTCACAACAGGCCTGTGATGTGGGCGGGCTGGGATAATTTTTGCGCATTTGCCAGAAGAGGAAACTGAGGCCCAGCAGAGCAAAGCCATTTGTCCAAACTCTGGTGTAGGGAGCAGAGTCCAACCCAAGGCCTCAACCAAGCTTCTGGTGGCCTTTGCTGCTTTTCCCGTGGTCTACTCTGGGAGAGAGTGGCATGGAGTTCCCCTGAAGAATTCTCAAGTGAAGAACAGGTAAGGTAGAGAAGCAGGGAGCCAGACTCGCTGGAGGGCATTTAGAAGGAGAGAGAAAATGATTAAGGGAGCAGAGGGATTGGCTGCAAGGGGGAGATGAAAGGAGCCAGCAGACAGGGCTTGGCTGTGGGATGAGTCAGGCCAACGGCCTCCTGAGATAGNGAAGCAGGGAGCCAGACTCGCTGGAGGGCATTTAGAAGGAGAGAGAAAATGATTAAGGGAGCAGAGGGATTGGCTGCAAGGGGGAGATGAAAGGAGCCAGCAGACAGGGCTTGGCTGTGGGATGAGTCAGGCCAACGGCCTCCTGAGATAGCGATCTACAAATATCTCTGAGGTGTCAACAGCCAAGTCGGCTTCAGGGAGGAGTAGGAAGAGGAGAGGAGGGATGGGAAATGGAGTGCATGGCCAGCCAGCATGGGGACTCTCGTCTTGGGAACTACGAACTACACTGCAAGAGGCAGGCTGGACAGGGACAGGGCCCTGGAGAGCGGCCGTGGAGAACACAGGGGACAAGAGTAGGAGCCCCTCCATCCCAAGGGGAATGCTGACTCCACCCTCGCCCCTCCCGTGGAATAGCCCCATTTTCTGCCCCCAACCCCACAGTTGGGCCCTGAGCCAGCTTGAGTTTCTTCCATCTCTAATAGGACCAACTCTGAGCAAGCACTGCCTCCTCTTTGTCCTGGGCCTGACTATCCATCTGCGTGCACTGCCTCGGGGCTATTGGTGGCCTAAGGGTGGGAACTGTGCAGAGCAGAAGCCCACCTCTCTATACTCGTTCCCCCCTGCCTCCCTGGGGCCCAGGTGCCAGGAGGCCTGGGCAGTCTGAGCCCCACTTCTTCAACTTAGAGAAGAGGTCACATGGTGATGCCACCCACAGAGGGCAGAGGCCAGTGCCTGAGCCTTGCACTCATACCCCTTCCTACGCTCTGCCCACTGTCTGATGAGAGGCCCAGGGCACTGATCCTGCTTCCGACAGTTGTGGAAACTGAAGCTCAGAGAAGTAAATGAGGTTCCTGAGTTTGAGATGAAAATGACACCTGGAGAAAATAGAGGAAATGTGACGAAAGTTTCTTTTCTTCACGGATTAGAGATATTGTTCCATCCCACCACCAACCCAAGCATACATAAACCTCACACACACACACACACACACACACACACACACACACACACACACACACACATATGCAGGCATTTCCTCTGTGCTCCCCACTGGAGTAAAATGGAGGAAACTGGCAGGGTTCAGAGGGGACCAGAAAGGCCTGATATGCTTCTTTCTGTGTGACAGTTCATTGCTGCCATGGCTTTGCAAAGTAAAGCTTGTGATTCCATTTCACAGATGAGGAAACTGAAGCTTAACATGATGAGGTGACTCACGGATGCCCTCACAGCTACACAGTAGTAGAACATGGCCTCAGACTGAGTCTTTCTGTGTCCAGAGCCCGTGCCCTTCAGAGCAGGAGCATTTTCTGGTCAACCTAGGATCCTTACCCTGGAGATGCCCTGGCATAGCCCACACTGGCTACTGGGTGGCTGAGAAGACCTAGAGAGGAAACAGAAAGACAGCAGGGGCGGGGAGGCAGGCATAATCGGCATCCGTCACCTGTTACAGTAACTCCTGCCTTCAAAGTGCTTCCAGAGACACGCCACACAGACCTCAACTAGAGGAGGAATGAGAGGGAAGGAGAGAGAGGGAGGATTGTCCTTATTTTCCACAAGAAAAATGAAGAACAGAAAGGGGAAGTGACTTGCTTAAGGTCACACAGCTAGGCTATAGAGGGTTTTTTCTTTTTACATTGTGATCCATGATAAAGCAAACAAACATATGTATTTGTATATGCACATGTATGTGTATGTAAACATAAGTATATGTTAAATGGAAACAAAAGTTTCATGAAACAATACTGATCCTTATTGCATAGATGTACTCTATTTCACATTTTAAAAATCCTAGTCAAGATTCATGGAATGGATTATAGGATTTGCTAATCTGTGTGCAAAAGACTGCTTGGAGCGGGGTGGGGAGGGGTGGTCACAGACTCAGTTCTGCTTCATCCAAAGTCAGAGCAGGCTCTTGGGTTGTGCTATGCTGCCTCATTTTGAAAAAGAGAAGAAAACAGACAGGGCTTAGTCAAGCTAGGAGATGGTGTGATGGTGGAAGGTTGAAGTGGGGTGCTGTGGCTTATGGGGCCAGAGTGAGACCTCCCGGTTAGGGCTTCCTGCTCCTCTGAGCAAAGGTTCAAGCCAGAGGAAACTCAAAATGTTGGTCCCTGAAGGTACACAGAACCAGCATGCTAATACTGATGCCTAATAGGATAGGGCCCATGACAGAAAGGAAGGAATCTGTTAGAAAGGGAGGTGGAGTCATCCTGTGAGAGGTGTGGCCCTCACACATGCACATGCATGCCTGTACCCACACACACACACCAGAAAATTTCCATTGCAGCCCCCTCACCACAGTGGGATGTTGGGGTTTGATGTTCCCTCTCCAGTCCGTAGCGGATCTTGGGCCCCTGCTGTTGGAAGGGGAACAGTTGCCCCATCCACAGTGGCCCTTGGTGACCCGGGTCTCTCAAAGGGCAGAGACAAGTGACATCTTTGGTCCAATCCTGTCACACCAGAGGGACCCATCTGGGGTGGGGGTAGTGCCTGGTCACCCTAGGAGGAGGTGAGCAGGACTGGCTCCCTTAGTGAGGAAGGGTTCAGTCCCACCGTGGCCCCTGGGCACCGTGAAGGCACAGTTCAGAGAAGCCAGGGAAAAGGCTGAGGGTGGACAACTGGAGAACTATGGTCTCACACTCCAACATCCTCCAAAGGATGATGGCTTGAAGGCACAGGAAGGATGGGAGCACCAAACTGCCTGGAGTCCCGGCAAAAGAAAGGTGTTAGAAGCAAAAGAACTACCAAGAGGGTTTCCCAGTGGAACTCAAAAATGGAAAGGTCATACACCAAGGCTACAAACTGGGGCAGACAACAAAACCATAGGGGAATGGAGTCATGGAGAAGGACAGTCAGAAGGCGGTGAGGCCAGCAGATAGGCCCAGGCGCACCGGCAATGGGGAGGGGTGCGGTTTCCCTCATTCCAGCAGGCAGGATAAGTAACTTCTGTCTGCCCACTCAGGCTCTCTGCTGGAGGGCTGGCTGTGCAGCCCCTTCAAAGCCACCCAGAGACCTGGTCTTGGAGACCACAAGGTCCAAAGGAATGGCCAGGCCTGGTGCTCTGGGATGCCAAGGAAGAAGCCCACAACCTGGCACCCAGAAGCAGTTGTGACCAGGAGGGGCAAGGGTGCACCGAAGCACAAAGAGGCCAAGAGACAGAGACCTGTGTGACTTACTAGTCAAGAATAAAGGTTCTGGAGTCAGACAGCTCTGGCTCAAAGTCCTGGCTTGGCCACAGGCTAGTTGTGTGACTCTCAGCAAGTCATCTACTCGTGCCGAGCCTCTGTTAGCTCCCCTGTAAGATAAAGATGAGCAGGCCTCATGCCTGTCTCACAGTGGGTATTGTGATTCCACGATAATATATGTAAAACGCTTATTACAGTCCTGGTGCGTGAGAAGTGCTTCATAAATGGCAGTAATCATGACTGCCACTCACCATTCACACTACCTACCTCAAGCAAGGTCCCACCTTTACTTGGGCTCTTTCACCTGCCTAGAAACTCCCTCACCTCATCACCACAGGTTCAAATCCTGTCCACGCTTCATGGCCCTGCTCCAAAATGACCTCTTCCACAAAACTATCCCTGACTGCCTCTCAGCTGTCCAGCTTCTTTGCTTCCAAAGCTCTCAACATTGTATCTGTGCCTCTTTTCTGGCAGTCGTCACCTTCTACCTTTTATTAGGGCTGTTGGTGTGCCTCACCTCTCCCACTGGACGGGCAGCTCACTGAGTGGAGGAAGCACTGCTCTGACTCACTGCAGTGCTCAGCCCAGTGACGCTGAAAGGACTGTTGTCTTTTTAAATGACTTCATCTTCAAGTCCAGATTCCTGAAGACAATTGCAGATATGACTCTAAGAACTAACTCATGGAGACTGAAAGATTTGCAAATATAGCATCAATTTTCCTAAATGGGGGAAAGGTAGACTTTGGTGATATCGAGCCACTTACCTTAGTCTGGAACTTTGAGAAAATTCTCAGGTGAACCATCAAGTTGCTGCTTGTCAGGAAACTTCCAAATGAAGTTGGGAAGTGAGGAAGCCGTGCCAGGGTCACCTGGGCCTCACTCCGTTTTCTGACTATGTTGGTCTCTGGAGTTCAGCAAAGCTCTGACAAGGAAACTCACACTGTCCTTGTGAACAAGTTGGAGAACTGGAGAAGTTTCCATGTATTTGTATTTGTAGTATTTTGTAGCTGAACAATGGAACTTGAAGTGCCCTCACTGATGTCACTCAGGAAGGAATTAGGGTCCTGCGTCTCCATCCCATCCTGAGCATCAAGGTTATCAGTGACCTAGAGGAGCAGAAGGCCTGGTCACCACCAGATTTCCCAAGATTCAAAGCTGTGAGGTTCAATTAACATGCTGGATTGAAAAATGGAAACAAAAAAATATTCTCAACAGACTGGGAACAGGGGCCAAAACGCATCGGATAAAATTGAACAGAATTCAATGTGAAATCTTGCTTTGAGACTCAAAGCCCAACTGCACAAATATAGGCTGGGGAGACAGGGCTTAACAGCCACACATGTGAAAAAGTCCAAGGGGTTCGAGTTGACCACAAACTTCACAGGAGCCATCAGTGTGACATGATGATGAAAAAAGCGTATGAAATCTTAGGCTGTGTAAGTAGAAATACAGTTCCCAGATGGAGGCAGGTAATAGCTCTACTGTAACTTGCCTATCCAGACCACGTGGAATATGGGGCCTGACTCTAGGGCCCCCATTTGCCAAGGTGCACTGATAAACAACCAGGGCAAATCACCCAGGCTGGCAAGCTGCAAAGTGTGAGAAATAGACAGAGGAACTGGCAACCCACTCTAGTATTTTCACCTGGAAAATCCCATGGATAGAGGAGCTGGTGGGTCCCCAGATGGGGTTACAAAGAGTCAAACATGACTGAGTGACTAGCTTGGCTCCAAAGATTATGCTTTTGTACAAATAGCTAAAGGCCAACACAGGGCAGAGGGAACAAGGGTAGTCTGTATGGCCTAAGTAGGCATATCTGGGATCTGTGGATACAAACTACTAGAAAGTATGATTTCAACTCAATACACACCTGGTTTTGGAGCTTTGCTTTTTTTTTTTTTTTATCTGTTTTGCTTTCACTTATTATCATTAAAAATTTCAGATATAGGTAAAGGTAGACAAAAATACCTTCATGAGTTTTCATGTAATTACCAGTGACCCACCTTCAATAATTATCAATTTGTGGCGAATCTTGTTCCACTCCAATCCCTATCCACTTCCTATCCAAGGGTTATTTTGAAGCAGATTGTGAACATCCTATCAGTGTGTAAACAGGGATTTTAACAGTCAGACCTATCTTGAGATAGAACTGGCATCTGGAAAAGAGAGGGAAGGAGCATATTGAGCATGTTGTCACTAGAGGGATAAAAGTATCTCTGAGGGCATTCTCCATTCATACATACAGAGATAAGCTCCAGCCAGCTCCCTCTTTTGCGAACATAACTGATTGATGGAGGCAGGTCAAGGAGCAGAAGCTGATGCTGCCATCTGGGTAAAGGAGGCTACCCAGGGGCATTGGGCTTGCAAAGACTTCCTCCAGGGGCATAAGCTAGGGAGCCCTTTACCCTCTCCAGCCTAGAGCTGGCCTTGCCCTACTCTTAGTACTCAGGGTCTGCTCAGAAAGAAAGGGGCATATATTTCCCTACCCTCAACACACACACACACACACACACACACACACACACTTACATACTCACATACCCTATTAGAGTCTTTGGAAGGCATGTCCTAGGCCACCTCTCACACCTTGCCCTGGAGCCTGGCATGAGTCACCTCCTCTCCATGGACACGTGGGCACAGATCTTCATGGGAGCCAGCCGTGGGAGCAGGCAAACTTCAAGGCTTCAGGGGCCTCCACCCCATGGCCTAGCCTTTGCTTCTAGCAGGTGGCTCCTCTGGGCCCTGCCTGCCCCCTCCCAAGGCCCTTTAAGCATGGCCTTTCTTCATCAGCTCCTCTCTCAGCCTTTAGTAGCTGCTCCCCACCTCACCCCACCATGCAGTGCCAGATCAACCAGGGTAACAGCACTTGACCCAGTCAAGATCCAGAATTCCCTCAACTTTGGCAGGACTCTGGCCCCTGATCTGAATGGACATTTCCATGTCAATAGCAAAACAGGGTTACGGGTTGGTTTTGACAGATCTCCCACTCATATGACTATGTTAGACTTTGACTAGAGGGATTGGGCTCCCAGGGATCTCTCTGAATGAAGAGTAATGGCAATTAACCTTTTAAATATATAAATATATTTCCAGAGAAGGTAGTGGATGAGATAGCAGTGGATAGAAATCACATGATTGGCAATATTGGTGGTTGTTGGTGATCACAGCGGTGGCACAAATGTTAAAGTTAAGGCAGGTTAGGACAGTGATGTTAGATCTTATTAAGTTGGTGATAATAGTGATGAAAGCAGCAATGGTGGGGATGAAGGCGAAAGAAAGCATGGCAGTGCTAGTTATGGTGGCGGCAGTGACTGAAGGTTTGGACTCCAGGCAGCTGTCTTTGGTGATACGGAAAATGCTTCCCACAGCCATTCTAAGAACCAAGGCACTTTCTGCATGCTCAGAGCCTGTCCTGAGAGCAGTCCCCTGGCCAGGAGTTGACCTGAATATTCAAGTTCTAGAGGTTTGTCATGATGACATCTGCTCAGTTAGGTCTCATTGCAGGCAGGAGAGTAGACCATATATATGACTTCTCTGGGATTCTGGGCCAAGATTCTGTGGCAGACCAGAGAGTAGGTTCAGACTCACACTCATCTCAGGCAAAAGAGATACTCTGCAGCACCTTTTATCCATCTCATCTACCCCTTGGTGTGGCTACACAAAGACCCAGTCAGGGGTGCCAGACTCTGGGCTTCTCTCGCAACTGAAGGCTCTATAGTGGCTGAGGAACAAGAGACTGGATCACCGATGGAGACCAGGTAGCTGTTTTCTGCCCCCAGGAAGATACGCTCCATCATTCTGGGCTAGAAGCCTGTCTGAGAGGAAGATAGGTTGGCCTCTGAATCCCCAGGAGTTAGGCCTTCTGAATTGATAGCCTGAGGCCCTTTAGACAGAAAACCTGATTTTGGAGGCCATGAGGAGGGTTTCACCCTTGCAGTAGCTACCCCAGGATCACTGATGCCAAGTTGGTCCTCCCGGAGAGGGCCCTCCCCACCCCACCCCACCTCATCCCACCCCACTCATTCTGGCGTGGGNCTGAGGCCCTTTAGACAGAAAACCTGATTTTGGAGGCCATGAGGAGGGTTTCACCCTTGCAGTAGCTACCCCAGGATCACTGATGCCAAGTTGGTCCTCCCGGAGAGGGCCCTCCCCACCCCACCCCACCTCATCCCACCCCACTCATTCTGGCGTGGGGAGTGAGAAAAAGAGGGTTTTCAAGGCAAACAGATCTAGGTTGGAGTCCAAGCTCAATTACTTCCTAAATTTGTGCCCTTGTTCAAGTCCTTCCACTTTGTTGTGACTTAGTTTTTCTCATCTGGAAAATGGGCTCATAATTGGGATTTTTTTTGTTTGTTTGTTTGTTTGTTTCAGAGACATCTATGACATATTTCTACACTGTGCCTATCACAGTTTCCAGCACACAGTGGGTGTTCTGTGACTAGAAGGAGTTCCCTTTCCTCATTCTGAACTTCACTGAGAAATTAGTGCCAGTTCTCAGGACTAAGGGTCCAGGAAAGCCCCTGGGTTTGCCCAAGAGAGACTCAGAAAAACTCTTTGCAATTAAAAGGTCTCTGTTACATACCCGTGTAAAAGCCCATGGAGAGTAGGGAGGAGCTGGGCTGCAGCTGAGCAGTTCAATGAACATCCCTGCACCATCATGGCAATAAAATGCTTTGTAATCACTTGAAACAAATCCTCTTCCCCCACTTCCACTACCTACTCTGTGCATCCAAACATAATCGAGTAGGAAGCTAGGTGGCCAAGAGCTTTGAGCTGTCACCATCTGGCCTAATTCACTGGGAAAACTCCAGGTTAAGCATTGGTCAATAGTGAAGTCTCCCAGAATGCCAAAGGGTGATGAAGTCTTTGTGACTGGGAGAGAGGAGTGGCTCTTTCCTGATGGCCAGCCAAGGAAAGGACACTGTGTGCTTTCTTCTTGCTCTGTGGTTCTCTGGCACCTCCTCTAAAGCCCCTCCATCCAGATCAGAACATATCTTACCAGGTAATGCCTCATGCATTGTTGGTAGGAAACTTTCTACTATTTACCTTGGCATGTATATATGTGTGTGTGTCTGGATGTATGCTGTCTCTTCAAAGTAAACCACTAGTCTCCCAAGAGCAGGGGACACTACGTCATTCCTTCTTTCTGCTCTTAGCACAAGGCTAGGCACCTGGAAGTCTTGGTTCAGCTCACTTCTTGCCTCTGTGGTTGAGCAGCTGCTCAGAGTCCTTCCAAAAAGTGTGAAGATTTCAAATCCCTCCTAAGCGCTGGGTCTCTGGGCTGAGAGGCCTTCCTGGCTCCACTGAGATCATCACCCTGGTTCTTTCTTTTTCTGGGAAAATCTGTACAGGCCTCTGACCCGAGATCTCTTGGTCTTTCCAGTGTGTGTCTGTGCAAGTGTCTCTTGTGAGTGAACGTCTTCCAGTTTCTGGGAAATGAGGGCGGGGCCAATGCAAACATTGCAACTGAATAGAATCTTTGTGGCCTAATGATTTCGGAAAACAATTTGCACGGCAGGCTTATTATTTGGAGGATGGGAACCAGCTGTTCTCTCTCTCCCTGGCAGCATGATAAGGAGAGGACCAGAACTGCAGTTGGAGAGACTAAAGTTTCTGACCTAGAGTTACAACAGCATTCTCTCTAGAAGCTCCCAGGGCCAGTCATCTTCTCCTCCAGCTCCATCTGGCTGAAAGTTTCCTCTCTTTGGAAAGCCCAGGGAATAAGACACAGGATAAGCAGCAATGGACAAGGCATGAACCGGAAGCTGTAAATAACAAGGCCATATGCAGTCCTGGGATAGAGATTTGGGACACCTTGGATCAGGAACACCTTCTAAGAAACTGCAAGCGGCCACATGCTCAGTCGCTTCAGTCATGTCCAACTCTTTGCAACCCCACGGACTGTAGCCTGCCAGGCTCCTCTGTCCATGGGATTCTCTGGGCAAGAATACTGGAGTAGGTTACCATTTCCTTCTCCAAGGGATGTTCCCGACCCAGGGATCGAACCCGTATCTTTTTGCGTCTCCTACACTGGCAGGCAGGTTCTTTACCACTAGCACCACCTGAGAAGCTCTAGCTAGTGGCCATATGGGGTAACTATTAGGGGCTTCCCTGGTGGTTCAGATGGTAAAGCGTCTGCCTGCAATGCTGGAGATCCGGGTTCGTTTCCTGGGTCGGGAAGATCCCCTGGAGAAGGAAATGACAATCCATCCCAGCATACTTGCCTGGAAAATCCCATGGACGGAGGAGCCTGGTAGACTACAGTCCATGGGGTCGCAAAGAGTCGGANGATCCGGGTTCGTTTCCTGGGTCGGGAAGATCCCCTGGAGAAGGAAATGACAATCCATCCCAGCATACTTGCCTGGAAAATCCCATGGACGGAGGAGCCTGGTAGACTACAGTCCATGGGGTCGCAAAGAGTCGGACACGACTGAGCGACTTCACTTTCACTTTCACTCCTCATTGAAGGCCAACGGTGTCGAGTACTCTTAAATCTATTCATCTCATTTAACCCTCAAGTGAAGGCTTTGAGGTAAAGGGGTTATCGTGCCCATTTTAGTGATGAGGAAGCCAAGGCTCATTTGGATAAGTGAAGTGATTTCCAAAGTGACTTCCACATACAGACAGCAAATGACAGGGCTGAGATTTGAGCCTAGGTCTAACTCCAATGTCAGTGCTCTCTCCGTTGCCACACAGACTTTAGTGTCTAAAGAGAACAGTGACAAGCTGGACCACTACTGCTGGTAAGGAGGGAAGGGGGTGACATCTACCCACTGGTACTTGCCAGGAGCAAAGCTGGGCCTCAGGCCAGGCTTCACAGATGAAGCTCCTCAGGACTCATGCACCCTTGGCCCTTGATGTACCAGGTTTGGTGCCAGGGCTGGCAGAGGCCAGCCTCTATACTAGAGCCCTTTCTGACTCTGAGGAAAGCAGCTGTCAGGGCCCCGAGCTCAGGAATGACTGAGAGTGGACCTAGCCCCACTTAAGGCAAAGCTCTACCAGGGCATCCGGGGCTTCTGCCAATGCTGAAGTAGTACTGTCTGAGATAGGATGGCTGGTCCCCACTATCACAAAGCTACTGAGAGGTTAGACAAGAGAAAGTATGTACTAGTGCCTAGAGATGGTAGCATGCACCTGGGTACTCATTAAGTGTCGGAAGCTACATGGCCAAATGAAAGATTATGTGGTGAGGAGACCTGGGTCCTTTGGAAGTGGCAAGAGGGGGAGCTGGAAATCCACAGGACCTGGGCCCTGGCAACTCAGATCCCACTTCCTCTCCCTCAAAAGGGCTTCTGCTTTCTTCCACAAGCCACAAGCAGCAGACTCAGCTCTCTTTCTATGTTTCAGCCATTTCACCTGCTCTTCCCTGCCCACCAGGGAAGACATCTCTCCTCCTTTCTGTCTCTGCAACAAATCCACAGTCCCTTTTCTGTTTTAAGGACTTTGCTACTCTGGACGGAGAAACAAGTTGCATCTGTGTTGGGGGAGGTCACCAAAATAACAACTCTGGGGAACCCTCAAAGGGTCAAGAAAGGAGAGCTTCAGTTGCCCTTGGCATTCACTGAAGTTGAAATGGAGCAGGGGCAGCCATCCTCAGAGGCATTTCCCAGACTCATTTTCTTCCACGGTCCCATGCACACTGGTTATAACTCCATTCATTCCCTCTTTTATGCCTGAGCTTGGGGATTCCATATTCTCCAGCAAGGTGCTCCTACACTCAGCACCCGTTCCCATCCCTCCTTGACGTCAGTAGGCCCCACGGATAGCAAAGATCCTCTCAAGGCAAAATAAGGAGCATAGTCATTCCATCATTCACATTCACCCAAACTCAAGTGAGTCATTTACATGAACCCTGGAACGGCAGCACTGGGAGGAAGCTTACAGATCATTGAGGTCATCCTTTCTCCATGTCCTTATGCTATCAGGGAATAGAGAAGGGATCTGAGGACCAGAAATGGGAAGAGAACTCCCCAGGATCGTACAGTGAGTGAGAGACTGTGCCACTGGAGGCCAGGGCTCCTGAGGGCTTCAAAGGCCCTGGACTCTTGCTGCTTTGGATCAGACTTTCCAACTCTGGAAACCAGTAGTCTGAACCCTGGGGAGCCTTGGAGGGTGCAGCAGAGTCAAGTCCCGCCTACTTTCTGTGGGGAGTTTCAGAGGAGGTTTTCCCCTAGCTGAGCGGTGCCTTAGGCAGTCCCTCACATCTCAGAGAAGGAAATTTCCATCTACTGCTAGCCTACTGTGTGCAAAGTGCTCCCACGTGCATTCTTTTCATTCATCCTCAGGACCAACTGGCAGCATTATTATCCTCATTTTGCAGGTGAAGAAAGAAAGTGTCAGAAACGTGAAGGGAGACATATGTGAATAGGTCACATAGCTAGAAAGTGACGTTCGGGGCCTGGAGTCTGTGCCCTTTGACCTCCATCCCACTGCCACAGAGGGCTCCTCAGAGCTCACCTCAGCCATGTCGCTGCTGTAGCCCACACTTTTCCCCTTCCACTTCTGACCCACCTCCCACTCTCCGGGTGTGGCCTGGGGAGGAGTGGCTGCTGAGGAGTCCACAAAGCAGTGCTCCTGAGAACAACTAGGTCCTGACTCAGCCACCTTTGAGTACCTTCAGCACACTGCAGAACCAACATCGTGTGTGCGCGCCTGTGTGTGTGAGATAAGCTGCATGCCTAGGTCAGTTTGTGGTTGTGTGTGAGGCTCTGTACAAGTGCCTGAGTCTTGCAAGGCTTCCGTGGTGGCTCAGATGGTAAAGAATCCACCTGAAATGCAGGAGACCTGGGTTCGATCCCTGGGTTGGCAAGATCCCCTGGAGGAGGGATCCCTGGTTGGGAAGATCCCCTGGAGGAGGGCATGGCAACCCACTCCAGTAGTCTTGCCTCAAGAATCCCATGGACGAAAAGCCTGGCGCGCTACAGTCCAGGGGGTCGCAAAGAGTCTGACATGACTGAGTGACTAACACTATCATTTTCTAGGTCAGTTCGTAGTTGTGCACAAGGCTCTGTACAAGTGCCTGAGTCTATGCAAGTGGGGTTCCATTTGTCTGGGTTGAAAGAGACGTCTGGAACTGTGTGTGATTATATACACACCTCTGGCCACATGCGTCACTGCATTTGCAGATGTGCATTTCTTTGTGTAAACATGTGTTTGTCCTTCATGCACCCACAACCATGTGTGTACCTGATTGTAAGCAGGTTTGGAAATCTGTGCAGTGTCCGGACATGGCTGTGGTGCCTATGCCAGTATCTGTGCCTGCTGACGTTGTGATTCGTGTGGATACCCAGGTGGGCAGAACACTGTGCGTGTGATTTATATAGTCACTGTGTGCACAGGCGCATGATTGCCAGGGTCTCTTTGTGCAGCTAGGGAAAAGTCAACACACCTGTGTCCAAGTCTGGGGCTCTGTGTAAAGACGTATGTATGCTGTGCACACGAGTGTGTCTGCACATGGATCTGCAGCTGAGAGTACCCGGTACATGTGGAGCTCCGGGCACACCCAGGCGGGATGCCAGTCTCCAGCAGTGAGGCTCAGCAGTCCCTAGCACCCCCAGTGCTTGTGCCCTGCCTCTGTGCCCAGGAATCAGGACCCATCGGGTGTGAGCATCCCTCTTACACCCTGCCAAGTGCACTAATCCCCCGGGGGAAGTCATTACCAACAACCATACACAGCTGGAGTTGCTTAATCACTCTTAAGAAATTTCTTTATAATCTGAGTAAATTACTTTAATTACTTGCAACTACCAATTAGTGTTTGAAGGTTTCCCTTCCAGAGAAACAAGTCTCCTGTTCTGGACTTCCAGGCCCCTCCTCCTCTGGAGTTAGGGCATCTCACCTGGCCACCCCTCCTACCAGGCGCCAGGTCGCCCCCTCGTCTGCCCACAGGGCCTGGCCACAGTAGCCCAAGCCCAGGCTTGGCTTCGTGAGGGGGATGGTGCACAGTTTCTCAGTGGTGCCCCAAGCACTTTGTCCTGACCCGAGGGCCCATGTCTGAGGAGGAGGCTAAAGCAGCAGCAGGCCCCAGCTTAGCCTCCCCCATACACCCCCAGAAGCCTGGCTCAGTTCTGGTCTTGTCCTGGGCTCTGCTGCCAATGGGCTGCCTCCTCCCCAGGCACGTGGTAGGCGGGGCAGGCGGCCGCTGCCTCTCAGTTTATTGCATGGAAAGGGTACAGTGGGTGCAGGTATCTGAGGGCCAAGCCAATCTTTAAGTCAGGCTGCTGCCAGTTTCTCTGAACCCCCAGATGAGGCACAGCCCCCACCAGATTTCAGGGAAAGAGAGCCCCCTGGAAACTCCCAGAGAGAAAACAGTGCGCTGTAAGAGGAGGCAGAGCACTGGTGTTAGTTGCTGTACTGGTTCTGCTTCACCTTGGCAGTATGACCGCGAGCAAGTCACTTTCCCACTCGAAGCCTCCGTGTAAAATGTGGAAGGTGAGGCTGACCCTCACACTTGGGTGCAGAGACGAAATCCCTTCTATGACGCCGGGGGCCACCCAGGACGTGCTAACTCCCCATATGCCAGGGGCAGTGGCCACTGAGAAACAAGACCCTATTGCTCCCTTCGAGGAGCTTCCAGTCTCATAGGGGAGGTAGGACATAGGGAGAAATAACCAGAACAGGAGAAGTATGGTACTTGCCCTAAGAAGTGAAAGTCACTCAGTCGTGTCTGACTCTTTGGGACCCCATGAACTATACAGTCCATAGGATTCTCCAGACCAGAATACTGGAGTGGGTAGCCTTTTCCTTCTCCAGGGATTCTTCCCAACCCAGGGATCAAACCCAGCTCTCCTGCACTGCAGGCAGATTCTTTACCTTTTGAGCCACCAGGGATGCATAAAATATTGAGGGTGGTCAGAAAAATGAGAACAGAAAAAGAATGCTTCTTTAAGGCAGCTGTTTCATTTGGCACTCGGCTCACCACTCTCAGCCCTCCCTGGCTTCGTTTAGACCCTGGGCACCTGGGTGGAGCATCTTCATGTGGCTGGATGCTGGTATGAGATATCCCCCGGGGGCTGCTCTTTCTTATTTGAGTGTCTATGTGTGTGTGTGTCTGTGTCTGTGTGTCTGTGTAAAACTTGGAGGAGGATTTAAAAAAAAAAGTGGATGAGGACGAGGAAAGAGAAGATGCTGCCAGGGAGTAAGGTTCCTGCTCCCTCTTCTCTGCCCAGTGTTGGGCAGAAGCCCCTGCCCACAGAGCACGAGGGGCCTACCTCCTCACCCTCTCCTGCTTAAGGGTCCCCTTTCCATCCACTCAGTCACCCCTCTCCATCCATGACACAGCTTCCAGTTACTCCTGATTTCTTCTGATCTTTATTTGGACACAGTTCCCAGAGCTTTTGTTCCTTCCACATCCCATTAGATTGCCACCATGGTGCTGACAACTAGGTACTGTAAATGTCCCTTGTTTTAAGGAGGTGGAAACTAAGGCACAGGGAGATGGTAGGACTAAACTAAAATAAACTGCGTTGCAAGATAAACTTCAACCCATAGCCCCCTCACTACATGGCTTGGCCTCTGGAGGTCCCACTAGCTACCTGAGGGGCAGGCCTGGGAAGGCCTGGAAGGGAAGGCAGCTTCCACGCCCAGGATGCTGGGAGCACTTGGATCCAGCCCCACACCCTTTCTCTAAGCTTTAGTTTCACTGCCCTCCCTTTGCACCACCTCAAGGAGATCAGGGAACCAGCAGCCTCCTGGGTAGGCAGGAGGGCTGTGGGGGTTAATTAACTGTTTCCCAAAAAGCTTTGAAGATGAAGGCTCCTCTTGGCGGGGCAGAGCAGAGTTGAGCAGGCTTGCAGAGCCACCAATGAATTGGGCCGCCAAGTTGTTATTAAGGAAAAATCCCCAGCTTCTGGCCTCCACTCCACCCCCTTCCAGGTGCTGCCAGTGGGCTCCTCGCTTAGCAAGCTCTCCGGATTCCATGCCCTACCATGCCTGGGCGTGCTCTCTGGAGGTGTGAAGCCCTGGTGGAGGAGGGGGCAGGACCCTGGTCTCTGGCAGGCAAGTAGGGGAGGGAGAGGAGGGATCCCAGGCTAGAGGCAATGTAGGTCTCAGGGGCCATGCAGAGGGGCGGATGGAGGCACTACCTAAACATCCGGCCTGTGAGCCTGTCCCAGCTCAATATAAGCAAGGGGGCTGTGGCTTCCCACCTTGGCTCCCCCAAGCCAGGATTCCTCCACAGTCTGCCTATATGTGGACCAGATCCACAGGTCCAGAAGGATGGCTTTTGATTCAGTGCCCTGTGTCCTCAGAAGACCAGAGCTAGTGTTGGAGCTGTTTTTCCCCAGGAAAACCAGGTAGAAATAGACGTCCTCTCACCTACAAGTCAGAAGGTTTCCATCATCACCTCCTTGCTCTCTTCCTTACCTCCCTTCCTCTCTCCCAGTGCTCTACGACCCCTGACTCTGTCCTCAAACTTACAGTCTAGTTGGGGGAGGGGGGAGGGCAGAGTTGTAATAAGATAAAATATAAGTATTTAATCCAGCATTTCTCATCTGAGCAGTTATCCTACAGAAGTTCTCACGTGAGCACAGTGATATATTAATACACAAAACTGTAGTGTAGTTTAAGAGGGGCAAATTGTACACAATATAAGTGGCCATGATTAGGGGGCTGGTTTAATAAACTATTCCATACTATGGAATCCAATGAAGCTGTTGTAAAAAAATAAGATAGACCAACACAGGCAGAATGGAAAGATGCCCCACACCTACTGTTAAGGTTAAAAAGTAAGTTGTAAAACATGTGTGCGTGTAGAGTAAGACCCTCTTTGTGAAAAATGAAACCAGCTCTACACCTCCGGATTTACTTATGTCTGTGTGCATATGGCATAGAGCAAATTTCCAGCTCCCCCCGCCTCTGGGGTATTGCTCCTGGCCTGGAGGTAGGCCTGATGCTTCTTCATTAACTTTTGTCTTAGCCCAACAGTAGCAGAAGTACAAGGCAAGAACAAGAAGAAAGCTAGTGCCCTGAGCCAGCGTTTTACAAGGACCGAACACGTGTGGCTAAGTTCTCCCCAGCTGAAGCTGCCTAGTACCTCCGGAAGCCATCCGTTCAGACCCCTGCCTCCATGGCAGATGGCTTCCTCCAGCGCCTGTCAAGCAGGATCTTCCCAGAGCTGACAGCATCTACCCAGCCTCTGGTAAACATAGCTCCCTTCCCCAGTCAAGGGCCAGGAGTCTACAAGGGAGTGTATCAGGCCCCCGAGAGGGAATCTGGGAGGCCAGAGGTAAGGCGTCAGCCCCCACAATCTGGTGGCCACTGAAGAAGGGAGGGTTCAGATGTCACCCAGACACTGAACTGGGTCACGCTGAACAGAAGGGAAATTTGTAGAGATTCCTGAAGGGACGCTCTCAGAACTCACAGGAGCTGCAGAAGCAGACCCCCTCCATGTTCATCCAAGCCCCGAGACTCCAGCAGTATTACCTCCGTATACAGATGAAGATCTGCAGGCTCAGAGGCAGGGTCATCTACCACCAGCTGGCTGGCTGTGGACTTGAACCCAAGATTCCAGTCCTACACTCCACCCTCGTCATCCCATGGTGTTGGTGGGGAGCAGTCCCCCGCTGTTTGAGCAGTCCCTCAGGATCTGCCTCAAGAACCATGTATCAGCAGCATCATCTCGAGCTCCTCTCTCCCTCCTTTCCCTCTCTCACCTCCTGAGCTCAGTTTAGAAAGGGTGCTTGAGACCTTTGATGAACTGTGGTCCCTGAAGGGCTGGCTGGGATCCCTTGGCTGTGGAAAGGACTGGGAAGGAGCCTCAGCCCTGGGGTGTTGTGGGGTGGGGGTTGAGGGGAGAAAGCCAGGAGCTCCTCTGATTTCCATTTCTTCCCTGCATCCTACCCCATCAGGCAGTACCAAGGCAGGCCAAGGGCTGCCTGGAAAGCAGGGAGAGTAGAAGATGGCTGCAAAAGAGTATTATTTTGGCTAGAAAGAGAATTCCCAGGTTCTCTTGTTACCTCACCCCTCCTCTAAACTGACTATCGAAAGTAGCATGCCTATTCCCACCCTTCATCCCCACTCCCACCACAACTTCCAGACCACAGCAACCAAGATCAGGACAGGAGTCCCTTCCAGTCACTCGGTTTCATCACCAACTCCTGGCTTCTCATACCAGTTAGCTCAATCACCCCCTTAGGGAGATGAGTCTTGGGGGACTCTTAGTGGGTCTTTTGGGGGTCCTAGACAGGTGTAGGACACCAGATAGGTCTACACTATCTCTTTGTGGCCATGGCCTGAGGGATTAACCTTTCTCTGGACTCAAGGCTTAGAAATCCTTGACCTGTTCCCCTTGGCCCATCAGCCATGTGGCAAAAGTGAGGATTTCAGCCTGGGTGAAAGTCCCCTCCCACTGTTGCTTGACTGAACTTCTAGGAGCTACACGGTGGCTGGCATGCTGGTGGCAGGGAATAGGACAGAGAGACTGATGCATCCCAGCCCTGCCCCTACTGGCTGTGACTTGGAGTAAGGCCCTCTCCTCCCTAGCTTTCCATTGCAACCCCACAGGTCACAGGGTTGATGGAGGTTCCAGTGAGTCAATGGATGTAAGTAAACTGGGTAACAATAATAATTTACTGAATGCTCACTATGTGCCAGGCACTATTCTAAGCCCGTTTTGGATATTAACTCATTGAAGTTCCACAGTCACACTATGACCTGGGGACCTACTGTTCTTGCAAATTTATAGAGATTTTGAGGGAGATATAAGGGATAGAGAGACTAAGTAACTTGCCCCAGGTCACAGGGCTAAGGAGCTAAAGAAAGAAAGAGAAAAGTTGCTTAGTCGTGTCTGACTCTTTGGGACCCCATGGACTGTATAGTCCATGGAATTCTCCAGACCAGAATACTGGAGTGGGTAGCCTTTCCCTTCTCCAGAGGATCTTCCCAACCCAGGGATAGAACCCAGGTCTCCTGTATTGCAGGCGGATATTTTACCAGCTGAGCCAGCTAAGCCAAGAGTTAAACCCAGGTGGCCTAGCTCCAGAACCTTCACTCTATATCACTGTGTGTGTGTGTGTGTGTGTGTGTGTGTGTGTGTGTGTGTGCTCAGTCATGTCTGACTCTGTGCAACCCCATGGACTATAGTCTGCCAGGCTCCTTCATCTATGGGATTTTCCAAGAAAGAATACTGGAGCAGGTTGCCATTTCCTATTTCAGGGGATCTTTCCGACCCAGGGATCAAATCCATGTCTCTCGTGCAAACCCATGTCTCTGGCATCTCCTGCATTGGTGGGGGAGTTCTTTACCACTGTGCCACCTGGGAAGTCTATATCACTGTGTCATAGACTATAAAAGACTGCCCTGGCCTCACTATTATTTTTTAATAGCTGCCTCTAACTCGGGCAGGTTGCAGCTGGAGCTTTTCAGAGAGGGGACTGGAAGGAAGGTTCAGAAAGGAGAAATCATGTACCTGCTTTCTCAAAGTTGGTGGAGGCCTTACTGAAGGCTGCAGAGGTTGGCTCCGCCCCTTGCCCTGACTATTGGCAAGGATCCCTTCCTTGGCCACAGTCTTGGACTTGGAGGAGCATCTGGGCAGCTCCCATCTGGGGGAAGAGTGGCAGGGCCGGAGCAGTGGGTGAGCTGCTAATCAGAAGCAGGGGGCCTGCTGGGCGCAGCCCGACCCCTTGGCTCATGCCTCAGCAGCAGCCAGCACCTGATGAAAAGGCGCTGCTCCAACCAGAGCTACTGGTGGCGGCAGGACGCTGATGGAGGGCCAGAGAAGCCCCTCCCCGATGGGCAATTGCCCGCCACTCGGCTTTGATAGCCAGGTCCAAGTAGCAAGTCCCTGGCCAGGCAGCTCCTCAGGCATTGCATACATTCTTCCTGGCCAAGAAGGAATGCAGCAAGCTAACAGGATCCAGATGTGGGACTGCATTGGGCTTGAACCCCAAATACCATCCCGGCAGCTGGGAGACCTGGGGACACACAGGAAGGCTGCTGGGAACTCCTGGCCTCCCGGAGGGCCTAGAACCCAGCCTCAATCTCCTCGAGTCATTCTCTAGGGGTGTAGGGGTTGGGCCCAGAACGTGGACTCAGACCTCTGCTGCTTCCTTTGATTTTGTGCTTCATCTTGACCCTAAGTCTCACCCCCACCCATGGGAGTTGGAGAGCCCAGTGGGTAGCTCAAGATGGCATTTGCAAGGTCCTGTGCTCCTCTTCCAGTCAGAAGCCCCATTCTCTCATACCAGCCAGCTGAATAGCCACCCCTGAGCTGGTCCTCTTTGTTGGGAGGGGTGGCGGGGAGAAGGGATTTTGGTCAGCCATCAGGCTCAGCGGGCACAAGACCTGAATGCCAGCTCCAGCTCCACTGTATCCTAGTATCATGGCCTCAGGCATGTCCATTTTCTGAGGTCAGTTATCCTATCCCTACAATAAGACCATGTGCAGGCAGTTCTACCATGTAAGGAAACACAGACCCTGGCCCTGAAAGCTGAATCTGGCAACTAGGGGCACAGAGGGAAAGGAATACAACGCCCCAGGGAGCTCTGGTAGGTGCCATGGCCCTTCCCTTTTACATGCTTCTTTCACCCTCAAGGCCAGACTGCGCTAAGCAAATGGAAAGGGTGCCTGGGACCCTGCTGCTGGAGCTAGAGGGTGGGGAAGAAAATGAGAATAAGTAAGTCTAGGGGCCTTCTCAGACTTATTCCTTTAAGAGCTGCTGCCACTCAACCCAAGGCAGGGCGTTCATCAGTCTGCTTTGATCCCAGACTCCATGAATATGTGGCAACACAGAGTGCTGGATAAACGGTTTGTAATAGAATGTGATGGGCTCTTAAAAGCTCTCCCTATCCCCACGGCTCTTTTCCAGCCTTCAATGATCCCAGAGAGCCTGAAATTGCACCATGAGCACTTTACAGTAAGTTATTATTTGCCATTGACACCACAGTGTGAATTAGTTGATTAGCTGACTGGAGAGCTGAGATGGATGTGGAGGGGGAGGGCGTTGGAGAGATCGTGTCAGAGGCTTGCAGACTTGCCTGAAGGGTACATCTGGGCCTGACTCAGGTACGGGGGAAAGTAGTGCCAAGCCCCAAAAATGCTGGGCACAGGTTGAAGAGCTGATAGGATAGGGAGACTGCACTTCCTGAGGCACTGGACTGGGAAACAGAAGACCTAGGTTTGAGTTTTGATATTGCCACTGATCAAATTGTGTGACCATGGTCAGTCATGAGCCTTTTTCTGAGCTTCGAGTTCCCATCTGTGTACTAGGTAGAAACTGCCCTGGATGGGGACAAGGCAGGTGGGATGATTTCTAAGTGGTATCTTAAGGAGAGCATTCAAGGATCTGAATTTCTCTGAATTTCTCAGACCCAGCATCTCTGAGCTGGGTCCTGCCTAAGGATTCCCTGTGGTTCTGAAGAAGGGGAGGAAGCAGAGCCTTAGGAAGACGAATTGTGGGCCACAGGAGTAGGGAGCAGAGGGTTCCTGCTTTGTAGAATACCCAGTTCCTCATCCACACAAGCTCAGAAAGGTAGCTAAAGAAAGAGGGGAGGAAGCAGAGAGGGAGTGAGAGGGCTAACCCCAGTCTATCCCCCTCACTGCATTCGCTTTTAAAATAAAACCCATTTATATATAAATGTTGGCTTGATGCCCAGTCTCTGTAGAAAAGCTTTTCTGTATTAAACGCTACAATGAATTAAATTAACCATAATGATTTCTTTGTGAATGAAAATCTCTCTCTCTCTCTCTCTCTCTCTCTCTCTCTCTCCCTTTCTCCCCCCCCCTTTCTGACATGGTTTTGATCAGGTTTTCCCCTCCCTCCTCAACTCCAACACAACCCAGCACCCTTTCCACTCAGCCCTCCCCATTCTCACCAACAGCACTGCCTTCCCCGCAAGTGACCAGTTCTGTAAAGCCCTTCCCAAGGTTAAACCGATGGCTCCTGTGGTCTGATGTGAAGCAGGAATTGGTCAGCCCAGGGGGATCCCTGTGCACAAACAGAGCAGAGGGTATGGCCTGGGAAAACATGTGCCTGCCAGGGCTCCTGTGTGAGGATTTTCCAGCTTCAGAATACCTCCTCGAGCTTCACTTTCCTCATCTGTAAACTGCAGTGAGTGGTACTGAATCCAGGAGACTAATAAAGGGAAAGTGGAAGGGGGCACACACGTGTGTGTCGGGGGGGGGGGGCTGTGGCATCCAGGAGAGGAGTAGATGTGAGCAGGGGCATTCATGGGGCATGCCCAAGAATGCCTGCACCAAAAGGCATCTCCAAGTGTGGGCCCCTATGTAGCTGTGTGTGTGCCTAGTGGAACACAGGTGCATAGGAGTCTTGATCTGTGGAATCCACCCGGGGCTAAGCCCTGTGCATGCAGAGAGAAATCAAAGGAGCTCTGCCTTTGGGCACTCCTAGATGCTGGGCAAGGACCACTTAGAAGAGGGGCTATTGACTCCCAGCTATTAAGAACTGGGGAAGGCTGCTTGAGGGTGGTAACTTTTAGCCTGGGGACTAGAAAGTGGGGCCCCAATAACAACAAATCTTCCCCATGGACACAGAGCTTTGTATTTCCAATGCCCTTTTAAAAGTATTATGTCATTTCTCCCACATATCCTAAAAAGTATGAGCTATTATCCCCTCTTTAGAGATGAAAACACTGAGGATTTCGAGCCTCTAGTATGAGTCAAGACTCTGATGCTGGGAAAAATAGAAGGCAGAAGGGACGAGTTGGTTGGATGGCATCACGGACTCAACGGACATGAGTTTGAGCAAGTTCCGGGAGATGGTGAAGGACAGAGAGGCCTGGCATTCTGTACTCGATGGGGTCACAAAAAGTCAGACATGGCTGAGTGACTGAGCAACAAGTACCAATCAACTCGATAACCATGGACTGGCCCCAGCCCACTCTACACATTACTTCTCTGCCAAGCCCAGTGGCCCTTGGCATCCACAGCCAACATGATGCCCACAGTCGAGCTTTGCCTCATGAAGCCTTCCTCTGCTCCTTCGCCACCACTTCACAAGGGTCAAACTTTGGGGGAGGACATCCTTTCTGTAGTTCAGTGTCCCCATCTGTACCATGAGAGGTACTCAGAACACAAGCCACATCCCTGAAAACCACCAGGCCATTGTGTGTCTCTGGGTCTCTTCCCACACTGCTTCCTTTGCTTCCTTGTGGGCCTCTCACATCCCTACTGACCCTGTAAGTCTCCTGGGTGCCTAGTGAGAGCTCCGTCACCACCCGCCTTACACTCATTCCCTGGACTCTCAGCACGACACCTCAATAAGACATTCGATGACTGGTGGACATGCCATGTCTGGGTCTCCCACCAGGTGATCTCTGATGTATTGCTGTTTCTCCAGGACCCAACACAGAGCCAGACACTGAGATGCTTGTGGAAAGAATGGGGAGAAGGGAGAGTCTTTTCAAGGCAGAATAGACTGAGGTGTTCATAGCCTTCCATTTCCCCCCCAAAAAATGTTGAAATAGATGAAGATTTTATGATAGTTCTATGATGTATCAGCTTTGAAAGGGTGAAGTCAAAGGCAGGGGGCTGCCATCAAGGGAAAGCTTGAAATAGGAAGAGAGAAGAGTGTGCTATGGCTGGGGCTGGTGATAGGAAATGGATAACTCCCAGGTGGATGAAGTCTTCCTACCAATGCTGAAAAGCCTCTGGAAAAATCAGGTCCTGGCAGCAATGGAGCACAACAGGCAGATGCTGCAGGCTCCCAAGGGCCAACCCCAGACACAAAGGCAGATCCCCTTCTAGGAAATGGAATCCTCAGAAGATTTGTTACGAGGAGACATAGGAATCTTGAGTTGCAAGAGAAGTGAAGCGCAGGGGTGTGGAAGACAGTCCTGCTACCACATTCTGCCTTTCACTCCACCTTCCTTGCCCTTCAGCCGGTGGACCCTGACACAGTCTTGGGATTGCCAGAGCTGCTCCTGGCTCCCAAATGCACAGGCATATAGCTCAGGCAGAGGAGAGACTGGCAAGGCCATCTCCAGGCCTCCAGCCCCTCAGAGGCCCCTCCACGGAGGGCGGTCATGGGGGACACATAGGAGGGAGACCGGGCAGTCGGGCTGGCCCAGAAGAGTTTGGCAGGATGCCAGCGGGCCTGCCCTGGCACAGAGATGTGAGCGGATGGCCGTTGCAACTGGTCTAATTGCTGTCTCATCTGCTCTCCCAGGGGCTGATTCCAGAGCCAAGCAAAGGGAGGTTTCTGCCGGGAGACTTGAGGGAGCCTGAGGAGAGGTGGAGGGCCCGGCACGTTGAAAGGCCCTGACAAACCCCAGCATGCCCAGGGCAGAAACCCAAGTTGCTGGGGTTGGGGCAGGAGGTGGACGGGGAGCAATGAAACCCAAGGGAAGGGCCTCACTTTCCCATCACGTGCTCTTGGTTGCCCCTTGACCCTGTGTCTCCTTTTCCCAGGATCCTCACTCACCTTTCCCACCTCCCTACCTGCCCTTGTCACCTCAGACCACTGCTGTCAGGCTCCCATCCCCACTTCAGCTCTCACCCTGTCCCAAGTGATTGAATTACAAAAGTCAGTGGATGCTTTTCTCTCCTTAACTCCAGTGTACCTCTCAGCCAGATCTGATATCTGTGACCCCTTCCTGCTTTCTGAAAATCTCTATATCCTAATGCTATTCTCTGTATTTAGATGCATCTTCCCTGGTTCATCCTCCTACTTCTCTTACCTGTTTTTTTTCTTTTTTTTTTCTCAGTCCCTTTCCCAGGCCCCTCTTCTTCAGCAGCCCCCTCTTTAAATGTTGTGTTCCCCAAAGTGCTGCTTGTAAGCTCATCTCCCCCATAGATGCTCCCTAGGCACACTCAGGCCCTCCTGTGGTTTCCAGTACCTCCTCTGGGCAAGTGAATTCCAAAAATCACCTCAACCTGGACCACCCCCCCCAGGCTACAGCTGGTATAGACATTTACCCAGTGGTCATCTCTGAAGACACTGCAGAGCCACCTTGGTCCAAATCGAACTCATCATGCTCCCAGGCCACACTTCTAGTAGTCCCATATATCAATCCACTCAGGCTCTCAAGCTAGAAACCTTCTCTCCTCCCTCTCCCTAACCCCTCACATCTAATTAATTACCACGACCTGCCAATTTTACCTCCTTAATAGCTCTGGAATCCATCCCAAGCATTCCATCCCTACAAACACTGCCCTAATTCAGGCCTTTATCATTTCTCTGCCACCAGAGTGCGACCTCCTCTGACCAGCCTCCACACTGCAGCCAGAGAGCCCTTTTCTGCAGACATATCTGAGCATGTAGTTCCCCAATTAAAATCCACCAGTGATTCCCCCATCATGTCCGGAGTAGATTCTAAGTTCCTCAGCCTGTCACACAATGCCCTATAGGATCTAGCCCTACTCACCTATCTCACCTCTGAGCCTTGGCATGTACTGTGCTTTTGTATGTCACACTGGTACTGTCAGCCTCCTCTTCAGGTGACAGACTCCAACTCACATAGGCAGCTTGGTGGACTGGATAAGACTGTGGGTTAGGGAGCCTGACTGCCTGACCAGGCGAGTCACTTACTTTCTCGGTGCCTTAGTTTCCCTAATCTGTAAAATGGGGACAACAAAAGTTTTTCTCATAAGGTTGTATTCATCTCATAAAGAAGTAAATTAGATCATGCTTGTAAAGCACTTAGAACACTGACTGGCACATAATAAGTGCTGTATAAGTGTTAGTTGTTATTAGCTATTATTCCCCCTTCAAGGACCAGCTCACACTTTACCATCCTTGCGAAGCTACCTCCTCCTCTGAGACTAAGATAAGTGGCCCTCTTCTGGGTCCCTAGAGCCCTTGCTAAATTCCACTGTGGCACTTGAGATCATCTGCCTACTGCTTGACCTTCCTTCCCTGAAACATGATATCAAGCACTGAGGTCTATTTATCTTTGTATCTCTAGCGCCTAGCTGAGGAGTTTGCATTTGAGCCTCAGACCAGCCTGATAGTACTAATATTATCTCCATTTTGCAGATGAAGCAACTGAGGCTCAGGGTGGTAAAAGGAAATTTCCCAAGATCACACAGCTAGAAATTGACAGAACATGGATTTAAACCTAGGTCTGTATTATGCCAAACTCCCTGATCATTATACTTTATCTAACTGCTTTGCGGGAGGGAGTCTTAAAATCTTGTCCTGGAAGGAAGGATTAAAGGAACTAGTGGATGCCTGGAGGAGAGATAACTCAAGGGCAAGGGCAATCATCTCCCACCCATCTGTTTGAAGCTTACCGGTGCTTGTATGTGTGTTTCAATAGTGGTGCCAACGCATGTGTTGGACACGTGTGCAATGAGGTCATGCCAGAATGCTAGGCAAAGAAACCCAGAGATGAAGACCTTCATCTCAGAGACCCCACTTACTTTTGTAAAGTCCTCAAGAGTTTACAAAATGCTTGCCCATCCCATTTTGTCCTTTGATCAGCCTCACACACCTGGAATGAGGTGGCCATGTCTCACACAGGGCAGTGACTTACCCCAAGTCACCCAACTCCAAAGTGGCAGAGCCAGGCCTCCAACATCTAATTAATACATAACAGTTTCAACAAGCTCCATTTTGTTCCAGTTAGAGTCTGAGGAGAATGAGACCCTTGGCTGGGGAGGGTTCCTCCCTTAAGAAATGGATATGTGAATGCTGCAGTTTGGGGATGGCCCGCCCAGAGGATTGAAAGACAAAAGAGAAGGTCTTTGAGACTCAGTATTCTCATCTGTAAATGGAAATGACATCTCCAACCTCATCTGGTAGATGTAAGTCTAAAATGAGGAGATGTATATAAAACAATCAGACAAATGCCCGTGCGTCTATAGGCACTTAACAGATACCACATTGCATCTGAATTCTTACAATATTTGAAACAGTGACAAAGGTGTTGCAGGAAAGTTAGTGTGTCAAGAGCCAGGCAAGGGTGGGTTTTGAAATACCACCTCTGACCCTTACCAATGGTACAGCCTTGAGGAAGGCATGTAACCCCAGGAGTCTTTCTTGCCTCATTCACATCTGCCTTATGAAATTGCTGTATATTAGAGTACACATGTGGAATCCTGGCACAGGGGCAGGCATTCATAATGGTAGACACAGTGATTAAGACTTTGGAGTCATACTGCCTGGATTTCAATCCCAGCTGCATTATCTACCAGCTGTGTGACCCTCGACATGTCACTAAACTTCTCTGCGCCTTGGTTTCTTCCTCACAGAGATAGTTGCAAAGATTAAATGAGGGAATACATGTAAATGTTTCAAACTGCTTCTGGCATACAGTATGTGTTGGTGATTATTGTTATTATCAGACAAAGGCCTGAGAGGAATGAAATAACCACCCCCCCACCTCTTCAGGAACAAAGACATTAGTTGAAGCCAGTCAGAACAGATTAATGGGGTTCCTTTCATTCAGCTTCCTAAGGGCCAGAATGATCCCTCAGGGGCTGGGGCCCTGCTTGTAGGGGTTGCTGTGAGCAAACCAAAGTTTAGCCAAGATGCCCCAGGCTCTCTCCCAGATTAGGCCAGAGCTGTTGAGAACCATTGCAAAGGCTTTGTTGGGCTTGGAGAGCTCAGAAACCTGTTACCTGACATCCCAACTCCCTCCCTGGGGGACCAGAGGTGGGAATTCAGGAATGATGCCATCATTCTCACACCTGACTCTGGAGCTTATGGCTACACCGGCTACAGGGGTTTGGGTTTAATGGGCCCAGAGGCAGCAGGGGGCAGGGCAGGACTGACTGCTGGTGCCTGGGGTCCAGGCCTAGCTGGCCGAGAGCAGGCAGTCCCCCCTGAAACTCCAGTTCTGACTCCATTTACAACAGGCTTCCCGGAGACCCACTGCATTTTCCCCTCCACTGCTCTAGGCTTTCATAGCTTCTCTGAGCCCAGGCCAGGCCCAGCTAGGCCTTTGGATACCCAAAAGGAAGCGGGAAACCCAGTCCTGGCCCCCTTGCGTCACTGATCTGGCTGGGGCTGGGCTCCGCAAGCCTTTAACGGTACAAAGCTGCAGTCGCGAGTAAGTGACCCCTCCCTGCCTCGGCCCCCTCCCCATCCCAGCCCTGCCTGGCCCCACCCCCAGTGCCGCGTGGAGGGAAATCAGGAGAAGCCAAGGAATTGTTTGTAATTAGTGTGTTTTTAAAGGCTTTTCCGTGAGCCTTTAGCAGATTTCAGGGGAGGGCAGTTTGCCAGGGAGCATTGAAATGGAAATCCTGTGTTCTGGCCCAGACCCTCTTAGAAGGAGACTCTTCCCAGAGAAAAGGCCAGAATCCCCGCCCCTCCTCCCCCAGGTCCCCATACGCTGCTGTGGTCAAGGAAGGCGGGACTCAGCGATGTGGGGCGGCTTTGTGGAAAGGCTTTCCTGCCCACAGGCCCCAGCTCTGCCTCAGGACACCTCGGTTCAGCTTCCACATGAAAGGCTGCTCCACAGGCCCCCAGCTCCTACTCCCTCCTACCCCAAGGGCACATCCGTTCACCTCCCCCACACAGAAAAGATAATCACCTGCTTTCCCCACTCTCCCCAAAGGCAAAGCATTGGCCCTGGAACATGGCACCTCCAGGGTAACCTCCTCTGAAGTTACCCAGAGGTCATGTGTACAAGAACAGAACATTCCCTCCCACCTAAACAGCATTTTACAGTTTGCCATGCCTTGGCACTCCTGAGATCCAATTATACCTCATAGCAACACCTTGAGTAGATACTGTCTAATGTTACTGGTTCACAGAATGGGGCTGGGGTCATGACTTGCCCAAGGTTTTTTAGTTAGCAGAATAATAGAGCTGAGTCTAAAACCAGGGTCTGGAGGGTGCCTTCTTCCCCTCCCCACCCCAGGCTGCCTCTTCCACAAGCTGGCTGACACGCAGGCAGGACTGCTCTGGTGCAATCCCTGGGCCTTGTGGTCTGGGATCATTTCCTGTGGCCTGAAGTACTTATTTGCAAGCTGTAAGGACTGCCCGGTTTCTGGAGGCCTCGATGAATGCTTCCAGCTGGGAATTTAACCTTCTCAGACCCAGCCGTGGCTCTTGCGAGCTCTCTAAGTTCTCAGCCATTTTCTTAGACCACCCCCCCCACCCCCACCCCCACCCCCGCTTCCGCCCACCCCCACCCCCACCCCCGCTGAGGTAAATCAGCCATGTATGGGTGGGGGACAATGTATAGAGTAGCAATGAATTGGGACCCAGGAGACCTGGCCCTGCCCACTTGCTCTGTGATCTTGGGCAAGTCCCTTCACCTCTCTAACCTCCAGTCAAGACTTAGAAAGTATGCTTCCCTGCCTGAGTTCCAAAGCCTGGCCTCTTGTTTTCATTGGAATATGAATGGAACTGACCTCCCCTCCCATAGCTCCTCCACATCTCAAGGTCTTGGGAAAACCTGGAATTATTGCATGTGACAGCTGGCTATGTAGGCCCTTGAGGCCAATGAAAGTTGCCCCCTGCCACTCTAGAATTGTACAGATGAGTAAACTGAGGTGCAGGAAAGGGGAGTGACTTGCCCAAGGTCATCCAGGGATGCTAGTGCTAAGGTTATGGCGTGGGAGATTTTCATCTCCCCTCAGCCCCACTGAGCCATTCCCAATAAAATACTACCACTACTAAATGCATATTTCAAGTCCTATGTAGTGTAAGTAAAAGCATCTTCAGAAAACTGTGCAATTTTTCTTTATCTGTAACACCCATCCTCTAAAGAATCACAGTGTTTGCTGGCCTCCAGAAATGCACTGCCTTCCACTGGATGGCTGCCTTTCTGAAAGCCCTTCTGGTGGGGACACAGCAGCCATGGGCTCCTTGCACTCTCCCCAGAAGTCCCCTCTATGCGTCTGTGAACACATACCATCCCTGGACCCCTCCTTTCAGCCCAGGGCTAAGGGCCCTGGGTCTCTCAGCCACAGTTCTCTTTAACTAGGGGAGGTTTCTTAGACACAGCCCCACTCTCCTCCACTTCTGCCCTGACATTGGCTCTAGGAACACACAAGTGCAAGGAGAGTCTGAGATTTACAAGACAGTAAAGAGAGCCGCATTCATATTTCAGAGGTGACTGTGCATGTTGTCCCCTGGTGTCCTCCTTCTGCATCAGGGTATGAATTTCTGAGCCTGTCCTAGTACACAGAAAGTTGAGGAACTATCACACCTCTAGGTTAGAGGTACAATAGCCCTTAGAAACCTCTGATTCCACCCTCTCAAGTTACAGATGGAGAAACTGAGGCCCAAAGATGAAGAAGGGACTTAGAAATCCTGCAGTAGAGCCAGGACCAGAAGCCTCTTCTGCCCCCGCAGCCAGTGCTTTTTTCCTACCCTAGCCCATACCCTGCTGCTTCTTGCGCCCACGTGCAGGCTCAACCATGTGTGCGCTAATGCAGGCTGATGGCTTCTGGGAGGGTCACACATGGAGCCACACACCAGCCCATTCACTCTGACACATACCCCAGCTGGCTGTCCCCTGATACATATTCCTCCGTCCCCATTCACCGCCACCTACCCACCTACCATCCCCTCCACCCTGCATCCCCTCCACCACCCGTGCCCAAGCACGCAGCCAGTCCCACATTGAATCACATGCTCCTCCCTGCCAGTGGCCCTGGGTCTGTCTCTCTTTGTCAATATGACTGTCCACGGCTGCGCAGAGAAGAGCTGGGCTCAGAGGTGCACCTGGGGCGGGGAGATGGGGGAGGGGGGCAGCACAGGGGCACGCAGTGCAACAGAGCTGGGATGTGTGTGTGCGCGCATGTGTGTGTGTGTGTACATGTGTTTGTGTGTGTGCGTGCGTGCATGCATGTGTGCATGTGTGTGTGGTTTTTGTATGACTATAGGCTGGATTCAGAAGTCTCCCCTGGGAGGCTTGGGGCCCAGCCATACCTTAGATAAAGCAGGGTAAGAGGAGGAATCTTTATTGTTTAGAAAAAGAACAGGAGGGGAAAAGAGACAGGGTTAAACAGCCTGCAAAAGATAAGCCCAGGAGTGGAGGCCTATTCTGGCAGAGACCGGGAGCGTCCTGGGGAAGCAGCCAGGCAGCTTTCCAGAAAGTGTGAGCTCACGGGCCACTAGACATTAGCCTGGGCTGGGGTGGGGTGTGGTGGAAGTGGGGGCTGCCTCTCTAGAGCCTGGAGAACTGCTGAGCTGAGGAGGGGCCAGGCAGAGGCCTCTAACTACAGAGATATGAGGATGATAAGTCTCTTGGGCTGGATACTGTTGGACTGTGCCTGATACACCATGGGTGCCAATCCATGATTACTAGATGGATGAATGAATGAGTACATGAATGAATGAATGAATGAATGGGCTCTGTCTCCCTTTATCACCATGAAGGAGCCCAGCCCAAGCCCACCTCACAGACAGGGCTGGCTGCATGCAGAGAGATGAAAGAAAGTGGTGCCTCAGGAAAGAACCTGAGCCTCTTCCTTGTATGTGCAGTAGATGGGGCCCTGGTTCCTCATCTGCATGGGCAGCAAAGCCCCTCATGGCCATGTCACCTAACCTACCTTCCCTTCTGTTTCAGATGGAGAAACCGAGATTCAGATTGGAGCATGAAGTTGCCAAGATCCCATAGCCCACTAGTGGCAGAGTTCAGCCTGGAACTTGCTTTTTTTTTTTTTTACCAGGTGTCAGCATCTGCTGTTTCTCCTGGTTGCCACCTGTCTCTGTCACCTCTACAGCGGTGCCTTCAGCCTCAGACTCAAAGGTTTCTGGGCCTGGGAGACCCGTGGGGAAACCAGGAAGGGTGGAGAAAAAATAAGAAAGATGAGAGATGAACTGGGGCAGCAGAGGTGGGGCCCCCTAGCTGTGAATAGAGGCCATGCCCCTTGGAGAGAGAGATCTGCTGCGGCCCCTTCTGCCCATCCTGACACTGGTGAGGCTAAGCCAGGTGCCCCTCACTCCCAAAGGTCCACGGGGCAAGGTGTGTGTTCCCCACACACCACATGATGCACAGGCATGAACACACACAAGCCCAGGGTACATGTCCCACCGTGTGACAGAGGCGATGGTTATGGAGACAGTCTCCATCCCCCCACCGCACAGCAGGGCCTGGCATTACAGCTAGAAGGAAGTATTGGGTGGCTTGGGGGACAAAGGCCCTCGGAGTCCACAGGCCTGGTGGATATTTTTCTTGTTAACACACAATACTACTTGCATAACTGGAACTGGCTAGACAGTGTGAGAAATGTTTAGGGCTTGAGAAAAAGCAGGAGGAATAAATAGCCACAAAGCCACAGGGTCCCGTGGGCTTCTTTCCTAAGGACATTCTGCTCCCCCACCCTCCCACACTCACATGAATGGAAGGGAGGCTGCAAAGATGGGACAAGCCCTCATCTCAGTGGCCCAAACTGGCCCTGTCAACCCACAGGGCTCTCCTCTGTGGGCAAAATCTGAGGTTCTCTGTAGCCTCTCATCTTGTCCAGCTGGCTAAGCACTCCACTGCCCCCCAGGCCTGACTCCTCATCAGTTCTGTTTCTAGGCTATGTCCAGGCTGGAGAACACTGGTTGAACAGCTGTCAGGGCTGGAGCCAAAGGGATGTCTCTACACACCCTGGTTCCATCTACAGAGTGAAGCCAGTTGTTTCAATTCAGCTCTGACCTTGCCCCAATCTTAGCCTGAATTTCAGTGATAAAGCCAGCCCTGAGATGGGAAGCAGTAGCTTAAAGCCCTGGGAAAGATGGCGGAGGGGTGGGCGGTGAAAAAGGAAGCTGATTTTAGCAGATTTAAGAGAACTACTTTGCCCCCAAAGTGGCCAACTTCTTTATCTCCTTAGCTAGTCCCCTGGCATTGAAGAATGTATAGGTGTTATCTTAAAGCAGAGAGCTAGGATGAAAGCTCAAAGGAAAATGTGCCAGGATGCTTTACCCAGGTGCTCAAGAAGTCACCCATCTCAATGTAAGGGTAGGCGTGCAAAGCAAGCGAGCAAACTGAAGGATACCTGCTCCCCTTGGTGGCCCAGGCCAAACCATCCAGGTCAAGGACCACGTTTTGATAAACACTTGTTCCGGATCAAGTAGGGTATAAAGTAAATGACCCCATGACATCCAAAATTCCGCTGTTCTAGGATTTGGGGTGTTGTTGTTCAGTCGCCAAGTCATGTCTGACTCTTTGCTACCCCATGGACTGCAGCACACCAGGCTTCCTTGTCCCTCACCATCTCCTCTGGCTCCTTCTGCTCGCTTATTTTGAAGACACCAAAGTTCCTGTCTCCATACCCTGTGTCTTTTCTGGATTCAAGACTTCCTAGAATTTCATTTTCTTCACACTCACCTCTACCTTTCCTAGCCTCAGAAAATCCCTACCACCTTTTGGGGGTGGGACTCCTTGAAAACAGTCCACTCTAGTCACTAAGCATCCCCACTCCAGTCCTAGCTCTGCCTGCCCCCGGAAAATGGATAAATGGAATCTGGTGACTGGCACCCCTAGGTCCCTAAATGAGAAGCATGTTTGTTTATAGCCAGATGAAATCCATCCCTCCTCCCACCCCTTCCCCCAGCCACGTCTGTGTATATGTCTCAGAAGTTCCTGCCATGGCCTCTATACCAAGCTGGCTTCTCCCAACCTTCCCAGCCCTGGATCCCTTAGAGGAGGGGCTGAGGCAGCTGCCACATTCAGCGTGGCAGAGCTGCTAGCTCAGTACAAATCAGAAACACATTGGAGGCAGGCAGGGCGGGAGCAGACAGGCCGGGGCTGGGGCCCATTAAGGCCGGAGCCCGGCCACGCTGTTTGCCGTCTCCACACAGGTTTCAGGTCTGCCTCCTGATTGTTTGTTTGTCTCAGTGATGAGAAAGACCAAGAAGGCAGCTGACAAGGACCATGGGGGGTGGAAGGGGGAGGCCCTGGCTCTCACCATTCTCCCCACCCTGGAACTCATGGAGTGCAGGAGAAGCAAGCTGCCACTGCCTCGTTTCCCTACCCCCACCCCCAAATTCCAAACAGATGTGCAGTCAGATTCTTCCTCTCCTTGGTTGGGGGAAACAAAAGAAATTAAAAATGGGACCCTAGAGACACTACTTTCGGGAGTACCCTAGTATAAAATAGGGATGAAAGGGAGATACAGGAAGGATTTCCAGAGATGCAGGTAAGATGGGAGAGGTGCAAGCAGCTCAACCCTCTCCTAAAGACAGGTTTGTGAAGATTCCTATCCAGGGTTGGGCAGTTGTTTGGGGGGAGGGGGTGTGCCTGGAAGGATGATTGCTCTGGGAGGTCCCACTGAGTTTCAGATGGAAAGGATTCAAAGATGTCTGCAGACATGAATAGAATCTCTATATCTTGATTCGCTGAGTCCTGACTTAATCAGGGCTGGCGTTTGCCATCATGGAGTCTAGCCCTCTGAGAGATAGAGGCTCTGTGGCCCAGAGTGGGGAAGACATTGTTCAGTGGCACAGCAGACCAGACTCTGGAATGTCTAGATTGGAGGCCTCCTGACTCCCTGTCCAGTTCTCCCTTCATTTCACACTGTTCTCCTTGCTTGGTATTCTCTGATTTTCTAGGCAGACACTCCAGCCCTCTGAGTCTGTCTGGCCCCAACTCCAACCGAGGGTCTGGGCTGACTCTCATAGGCTCTCTGTGAAGTCTGAAAGTTCTCTCTGGATTTGCTTGGTAGCCATGTTCCTCCATGAGGAAAGTTTTTACTAGTCCCTGCCCTCCACCCATTGCCCAGACCAGCCTCAGACATCCAGAGTTGGCTGTGGGCAGTGTGATCAAATGGTGAGCACCCAGCTCAGGCGACAGGGCCAGTGGCCTTGTCTCTGGCAACATAGCTTCCAGCCTGCCACTGGCTAGGCCTTCCCCTGAGCAGGAGAGTCTCATGTCCAGCCCTGTTACTGTCTCTGTCTAGCTCCCCCTCCTCTAAGATCCGCCTGCCTCCTGGCCCGGTCCACTCTAGCCTTTATCTCCATCCATGCCCGCCTGAGGCCAGGCTGTTACTGGATGCCCTCTGTGTTCCTGGCAGGGCTTGGCCATAAATCCCCCCAAGAACACATATGTGCCCACTCGTGTGCACGTGCGCTTGATGTGCATATACATACCCTGTTTCCATAAGTTTCTGGTGATGGCTGTTTCACTATTTGGGCCTTTGGAGCTGGTTTAACCTCATCTACCATTAAAACTAGCAGCCCAGCCATCACCCACAATCCACTGTCCACTCAAAGCCCTGGCCCCAAGGGCCTTTTGAAAACTCCTGACTCTGTCAGTGTCCAGGCCGGTGTGTCAAAGATCAATACTAAGTAACAGGTTTGGGGAGATAATGGCTAAGGAGATTAGATTCTTTTTCCATGCTCTTGTACTCACACTTCCTCCCTCCCTCTCTCTCTCTCCCTTCCTCCCTCCCTCTCCATCTCTCTTTTTTCTTACAGTAAATTCCAACCAGATGGGCAAGCCTTCTTTCCCACTTCTGAAGTTGAGGGGGAACATCAGCCATGGGGGAGCAAGAAATCACTCCCTTCCTCAGCCTGGATCATCCCAGCCTCACCGGGTCTCCTATTCCAGTGCCTCACGCCTCGCCGGATTAGACCAGATATTAAAAAGTATTTCCTAAATCCTTTTTGTTCCGAGTCTACTATTGACACTTGTGCTTCCCTCTCAGCAGGGCCTCAAACAGGACGGTGGGGGGGAGATGAGAGGGGAAGGGAGGGGAGCAGGACCCACTTTCAAGGATTCGGCTATCTGCAGGGCCAGATCCAGGCTGCAGCCCCATTATCAGGGGAAAGAAGAGCTCAACTCCTGGGCATGACCGAGAATATCAATGGAGTGTTGTATCTGCCTGGACGTGCTCTCTAAGCCCAGAGACGAGCACAGACAGAAATGGCAGCTTTTGGAGCAGTCAAGTACCGCTTCTTGCTTTGCAGCAAGAGCTGGGTCTTGTTATTTGAGCTACAGACAGATGGATTTATATGTCTGTGTGATTTTTCCTTTAGAAAGCCAAGGACCAGAATCCCTATGCATGGCAGGGATGGGACAAAGCTTCTCACATCTAGTGATGGTCCCAGAAAAAGCAGTGGGGACCTGAGTTGAGCTGAGCCGCCTTGTTTTCTGGCCTGCTGCCTCTTATGCACACAGCTGTGGCCATGAGCCCAGTCTCAGCTGAAACTTCAGCTGACACTTCCTCAGCTGGACTCCTGGCTTAGGGGGTCAGCATCATCCATAGCCGGCCTCACGCCAGTGTGTGCCTGTCTTGTACCCCACATCTAACAGCTAGCCCCTTAACCCATCAGACTGGGCCCATCCTAGAACTGCAGAAGGACACCATAAGAATACCATCCTGGCTTGCTTCCCTAATGAGTGTGTGCTCAGTTGCTCAGTGTGTCCAACTCTTTGTGACACCCATGGACTATGGCATATCAGGCTCGCCTGTCCATGGAATTTTCCAGGCAAGAATATTGGAGTGAGTTGCCATTTCCTACTCCAGGGGATCTTCCTGACCCAGGAAGATTGAACCCACATCTCTTGTGTCTCCAGCATTAGCAGGTGGATTCTTTACCACAGCACCACTTGGGAAAGCCCTACTTCCCTGATGAGTAATGATCATAATGTATAGCTGCTATGTGCAAGGCACTGTTCCAAGGGCTTTACATGGATCCTGTGACATAGGAACTTAGCATTACTCTCATTTTACAGAAGAGAAACCTGATGCACAGAGAGGTTAAGTTACTTGGCTAAGGTAACAGAACTCGTAACTGGCAGAACTGGGATTCAGCCCAGTGTAGAGATCAGATCCATAAGAATATAATCACTGCCCTCCAGGACTGCTACTCTCACCCCATCCTCCCAGTCTTCCCAGGATTGCAGTCAGACCTCCCAGCCTCATGCCCTGTGACTCTGCCTCTGCGAGCTACCTATCAAAGTCTCCTTCCCAGATACCACCCACCTGCCTGACTCTAGCCTAGATTCTGACTCGGGACTTGGTGACCTTCCTGCCTGCTGGTCTGGACCCTGGCTCCTTGCATCTGTTGGGACATTCCTCCATTACCTATCTTGCCCTATCCAAGGATTTCTTCAGAACTGACAGGATGGTTACTACTGCTGGAAATTTAGCACATTGCTGTCCAATAGAAATATAATGCAAGCCATGTATGAAATGTTCTAGTAGCTAGGTTTAAAAAGTAAAACAAGAAAAAAAAAAAGTAAAACAAGAAAGTTAAATGAATTTTAATAATGTCCTATTTCACTCACTATATATAAAATATTATCATTTCAACAAGTAATCAATATAAGAGTTATTAATGAGATCTTTTACTTTCTCTTTTCACAGTCAGTCTTCCAAATCCAGTGTGTCTTTTACATTTCCAGCACATCCAACCTGGGCGCTACCAAACTGAACAGCATATATCTAGAGGCAGACTGTGGATTTGAGGAACCCCTGGGATGGAGGTAACTGAAGTAACCCGGGGTAGGGGGAGATGGTGCACTGTGGGGGGGGGGCAGAAAGGATGCCGACTTGGGGGTTCAGACACCCCGGCTCTCCTCTTGGTGCTGATGCCAAGTCACTGGTAAGCTTGAGTAAACCCCCTCAGCTTCTCTGGAGACTTCAGTGAGAAGGTTTGCCTAAAGACCCTTCGAGTTGGAACATTCTATTCCCACACCCTTCCTGTTCCCCCCACACACCCACAGTATCTAGTTATCAGTAAAAACAAAAGCCAATGAGTGATGAGTCCCCTTTCTCAAGAATATACAACTGTGGCCTCGTCTGCCTTTTCTAGAAATATCCCTGGTTACCTGGAGCTTGGCCCTTTATTCCTCATAAACAGTGGACTTGGCCTTGGACTATCACTGACAGACTCCTAAATCTGTGCAAATAAATTGGTCTATTGGTCTAGACTGGTCACCTTTCCAATCACAAGAGCAGTTTGAGCAGAGGCAAGCTCAGTGATGTAGTGAGCAATCAGGCTTTGTCTTTCTAGAAAACCTGGCCAGTTCAGTTGCCTTTTTTTTTTTTTGCATACATCCCCTTCCATGAGCTATGTATCCCACACCAACCAAAAGGGCTTTGATAGAAGTTTTACTGTATGGATCTTAGACCATGGGAGAAAACTAGGCATATGAAATGTACTTTTACCAATTACACACACTCTTGGGAATTCTGTAATCCACAGCCCCCATGCCCCTGCCTTCCCACCCCATTCAGACTCACTGGCTGAAACTGAAACCGTAGAGCCTCCAGAGAAGTTTTTTAGGCATGGTTCTGATCCTGAGACAAGGATGTTTCCAAATGGTTTGGACTGGTAACAATCCGACTGGAACAGTGTTGGTGCATTAAAAAAGATTCTTCTAAAGAAAATGTAACCTGTCTAAAATTAGTATTGGAGTAAAGTGACCTTCTTATCAGTTCAGTCCAGTTAAGTCGCTCAGTCGTGTCCGACTCTGCAATCCCATGGACTGTAGCATGCCAGGCTTGCCTGTTCATCACCAACTCCCAGAGCTTGCTCAAACTAGTGTCCATTGAATCGGTGATGCCATCCAACCATCTCATCCTCTGTCATCCCCTTCTCCTCCTGCTTTCAATCTTTCCCAGCATCAGGGTCTTTTTCAGTGAGTCAGTTCTTCACATCAGGTGGCCAAAGTATTGGAGTTTTAGCTTCAGCATCATTCCTTCCAAAGAAATCCCAGGGTTGATCTCCTTCAGAATTGACTAGTTTGATTTCCTTGCAGTCCAAAGGACTCTCAAGAGTCTTCTCCAACACCACAGTTCAAAAGCATCAATTCTTCAGTGCTCAGCTTTCTTTATAGTCCAGCTCTCACATCCATACATGGTGCTGCTGCTGCTAAGTCACTTCACTCATGTCTGACTCTGTGCGACCCCATAGATGGCAGCCCACCAGGCTCCCCTGTCCCTGGGATTCTCCAGGCAAGAACACTGGAGTGGGTTGCCATTTCCTTCTCCAATGCATGAAAGTGAAAAGTGAAAGGAAGTCACTCAGTCGTGTCCGACTCTTCACGACCCCTGACCACTGGAAAAACCATAGCTTTGAATAGACGGACCCTTGTTGGCAAAGCAATGTCTCTGCTTTTTAATATGCTGTCTAGGTTGGTCATGGCTTTTCTTCCAAAGAGCAAGTGTCTTTTAATTTCATGCCTGCAGTCACCATCTGCATTCATTTTGGAGCCCAAGAAAATAAAGTCTCTCACCATTTCCATTGTTTCCCCATCTATCTGCCATGAAGTGATGGGACCAGATGCCATGATCTTAGTTTTCTGAATGTTGAGTTTTAAGCCAACTTTTTCATTCTCCTCTCTCACTTTCACCAAGAGGCTCTTTAGTTCTTCTTCACTTTCTGCCATAAGGGTGGTGTCATCTGCATATCTGAGGTTATTGATATTTCTCCCAGCAACCTTGATTCCAGCTTGTGCTTTATCCAGCCCAGCATTTCACATGATGTACTCTGTTCTTTTTTGTACAGTTCTTCTGTGTATTCTTGCCCCCTCTTCTTACTATCTTCTGCTTCTGTTAGGTCCCTACCATTTCTATTCTTTATTGTGCCCATCTTTGCATGAAATGTTCCCTTAGTATCTCTAATTTTCTTGAAAGGATCTCTAGTCTTTCCCATTCTATTGTTTTCCTCTATTTCTTTACATTAATCACTGAGGAAGTCTTTCTTATCTCTCCTTGCTATTCTTTGGAAGTCTACATTCAGATGCTTATATCATTTCCTTTCCTTTTCTCCTTTGCTGTTAGCTTCTCTTCTTTTCTCTTACCTTGATTCACAGAACTAACATTCCAGGTTCCTATGCAATATTGTTCTTTACAGCATTGGACTTTACTTTCATAACCAGTCACATCCACAACTGGGAGTTGTTTTTGCTTTGGCTCCGACTCTTCATTCTTTCTGGATTTATTTCTCCACTCTTCTCCAGTAGCATATTGGGCATCTATCAACCTGGGAAGTTCATCTTTCAGTGTCATATCTTTTTGTCTTTTCATACTGTTCATGGGGTTCTCAAGGCAAGAATACTTCACTGAGGAAGTCTTTCTTATCTCTCCTTGCTATTCTTTGGAAGTCTACATTCAGATGCTTATATCATTTCCTTTCCTTTTCTCCTTTGCTGTTAGCTTCTCTTCTTTTCTCTTACCTTGATTCACAGAACTAACATTCCAGGTTCCTATGCAATATTGTTCTTTACAGCATTGGACTTTACTTTCATAACCAGTCACATCCACAACTGGGAGTTGTTTTTGCTTTGGCTCCGACTCTTCATTCTTTCTGGATTTATTTCTCCACTCTTCTCCAGTAGCATATTGGGCATCTATCAACCTGGGAAGTTCATCTTTCAGTGTCATATCTTTTTGTCTTTTCATACTGTTCATGGGGTTCTCAAGGCAAGAATACTGAAGTGGTTTGCCATTCCCTTCTCCAGTGGACCACGTTTTGTCAGAACTCTCCACCATGACCTGTCCATCTTGGGTAGTCCTACACGGCATGGCTCGTAGTTTAATTGAGTTAGAAAAGGCAATGGTCCATGTGATCAGACCTTCTTATCACCAAGGTCAAATGTCTATAGAATTAAAATAGGTATTCTACTTCCAGTTCAAGAAATGATTTTTCAGTGATGATTCAAGATTTTGTTTATAGGGGTGAAATAGGCCAGGATACGTTTTTTAGAGGAGTAACATTTTGCAGTGGGTACCAGAATACAAAAAAAAGGGTGTTTAGTTTCTGCATTACCCCTGAGAGAGCATTGTTTTAAGACTTGGTCTCAGGTCTTGGCCACTGGAGGTATAGGCAAGTTTCTTCCCCCATCTGCAAGGTGGGACTTAGTGGAGCCTGCCCTGTGCTACTGTGACCCAGAATGGTTGTAAGGGAGGCCCTGATGCCATAACTAACAGCTGCAAACAAAGTCTATAAACTTCCAAGTGTTGGGCTTACCTAGAAAACGGAAGTGCAAATGTGCAAATTCCTGGCGGCCTCTGGCTATCTTCAGCACATTTAGTGTCTGAGTGGAAGCTCAGAAAATGCTTTGTCTACCATGGTCCTGGAGTAGACCAGACGCTAGGAAACAACTGAAGCCTAGGAGGGATAACAGGCATTCTGAGTCAGAGGTGAGGCAAGAAGAGGCAAAGGATTTAAAGATCTTAAATAGGGTCTTGAACAGAATTATTAATAATAATTTTAAAACACAAAATGTATACGACATTCTTCCTTTGGGGAAAACACTTGGCAAATCTCAGTCTTAATAACAACTCTGGAAAGTGAAAACCATGGTTATTTCCATTTTATTGCTGAGGCCCAGAAAGGGTAAGTCATTTAGCCAAAGTCGCACAGCTAGTAAATGGCAGAGCCAGGATTTGAATCCTAAGCTATCTGATAATAAAACTATTCTCACTATTCTCTCTTCACACCATGTTGCTCCAGATTTCAGAAGAATTGTAAATGAGCACATCGTAATGCTACCAGGCTCCTATAGTGATGTCCAGGTACTATTCTGTGTGCTTTACTCATATTCAGTCAGTACAGTTCAGTTCAGTCGCTCAGTCGTTTCCGACTCTTTGCGACCCCATGAATCGCAGCACGCCAGGCCTCCCTGTTCATCACCATCTCCCGGAGTTCACTCAGACTCATGTCCATTGAGTCCGTGATGCCATCCAGCCATCTCATCCTCGGTCGTCCCCTTCTCCTCCTGCCCCCAATCCCTCCCAGCATCAGAGTCTTCTCCAATGAGTCGACTCTTCGCATGAGGTGGCCAAAGTACTGGAGTTTCAGCTTTAGCATCATTCTTTCCAAAGAAATCCCAGGGCTGATCTTCAGAATAGACTGGTTGGATCTCCTTGCAGTCCAAGGGACTCTCAAGAGTCTTCTCCAACACCACAGTTCAAAAGCATCAATTCTTGGGTGCTCAGCTTTCTTCACAGTCCAACTCTTGCATCCATATATGACCATGGAAAAACCATAGCCTTGACTAAACAGACGGTGGTCTATGCCCCAACCAGTAACGCTGAAGAAGCTGAAGTTGAACGGTTCTATGAGGACCTACAAGACCTTTTAGAACTAACACCCCAAAAATATGTCCTTCTCATTATAGGGGACTGGAATGTAAAAGTAGGAAGTCAAGAAATACGTGGAGTAACAGGCAAATTTGGCCTTGGAATACGGAATGAAGCAGGGCAAAGGCTAATAGAATTTTTACTCATATTAACCCACTAATATTCACTATGACTTTATGAGGTACGTACCCTTATTATTCTCCTCATTGTATAGAAGAGAACACTGAGGCACAAAATCACTTATCTAAAACCACCCTGCAGAGCCAGGAGCTGAACCTAGCATCTGGCTCCAGAGCATTTAACCACTTCTCCATGCTGCGTTTTAAGCCAGGCTGTGTCACCACCTAGGAATCCTTGAGTTAGCGGCAACAGAAAAACCACCCAGGACCTCCCCTGCAGACTGAATCCAGCAACCATCACCCAGGAGCATCAAGCCTCCATACCCACCTTTTAAGAAAGCCCAGCTGAGCAGAAACAAGCTCATTCTGACAGAGAGGCAAGGTGGTGTAGTGGAAAGAATGTGGCCTCTGGCATGAGACAAACCTGAGTTGAAATCTTGGCTTTAGAACTTAATTTGTGACCTTGGGCAAATCACCGAACTTCTTGGGATGTCAGTGTCCCACTGCTAAGGGCTGTTGTGAGAAGCAAATGAAATGGCTATATAGAAACGTGAATTATATACTCCAAAGTGCTCTTGAAAGTTAGTTGGAATTGTTAGTTGTTCTATAAGGCTAAGTTCCTCTGCCCAAGCTGAGCCAAAGCTGTGACCAGGAGAAGTGGGCTTTAGAAATGCTAATCGCCCACGTTAGTAGCAGGCGGAGACAATAGAGGAAGGCGCCTTGAATGGGGCGGCCCAGCCTGGGAGCGGGGCTCCCCACGTGGGAGCAGAGTGAGGGAAGGGGTGGAGGGGCGGCTGTTCCCAGCGGAGGAGATCGGAGACTGGGCTAATTGGAAGGGGCTGGAGCTGCCACGGGAGGAAAAGGAAGGGGATTACCTGCAGGTTGGCAGCCCATGGGGGTGGGGCTCTCAGGA